>JBCJKH010050445.1:1953-46604 GCA_039877255.1 Loriculus beryllinus | reverse complement strand
TCTAACTTGGAATTTAGCTCTGCTTTGAGTAGGGCTTTTACCAGAAGAGGTCCCTTCCAGTCTAATTACAGTACAACTGCTGTATTACAGCTCCTTCTAAAATCAGATAGGCACAGGATATGCAGTGCTGACAACTAAAAACTCAATAAGTCCAAACTATAGCAGTAGAAGTTAATGAAAACTGCTTTTTCTGATTTGCCATGAAATAAACACTATGTTTCCTTCAAGGAAATGATGAAAACTCAGTGGTGTTCCAGGACATCACATCACTCTGCCAACATATGCCAAGTTTGTTTTCTGATTAAAATCATGTTTCAGAAATAAAAATAAATGCTGATGGCTTTTTTTTTGTTGTTGTTGTTATTTTTAAATAATAGCACTATTCATATATAGTTTCACTCAGACCAAAATCATACATGAACAGCAGAGGAAGTGCTATTAAGAAGCCTCCAAAGACCATATTCTGAAGCTAAGCCTTATTTTTATTTGTATAAATAATCCAAGTAGCATTAAGAGAATTGCCAAACTGATCAAGTCCTCCAAAATCATAGCTTGCATATAAAGGATAACTTGATTGGGGTTATTTGATTTCAATTCTGAGGCTCCAGCCAACTGTGCAGCTAGGTTTCCCCTGCAAGCACTTTTCCATGATACAGGGATGATAATCGTTATGAAAATAAGGCCTAGAATTGGAAACATTTTAAAATGAATGGTGGGACTCTCTTGTAAATCCTGCTGCTGGCTTTTTATGTAAATGTTTATGGTATTTTGGTATATGATAAACTTGTAATACTTGGCAAGTTTCAAGTACAGACATCCCAATCTGTCTGTATGACACTTCTGCTTTATTAATATTTCTGGCAGAAAAGCTGGTTCATGAACTGTTCCTACTGCTTGTTCCTGTCCTTGCTCACTCACAGCAGCAGGCCCAGCATCACTAATTCATCTGTTCCTGTCCCTCTAGCATCATTAAAGCATCTGCTTGTGATGTTGTGCTCCAGGCCAGACCAGTACATTTGAATCACATGCCTAGGCTTGCGTCTGTCATAGTCTGGGGGAGATCGGGGCATGAGGGAGAGCAAGTGTAAGAATCTCCATTTCTTAAACCAAGATCTCTTACTGATATAAGGCAGGCAACTAAACATTCAGAAGTGCTGCCTGGGTGGTTGTCATTTCTTCCTACCTGTGGAGACCACTCTTCTCCTCTTGAGGTGCTCTCTACGAAGCATTTCTACAGTCAATAATTAAACAGGGAAAGGTAACCACTTAAGTCAGCAGTTCTGCCAGAAAGTTATTTACCAGACTATTCCCTCACACAGTTTCACAGGCAGCTGAATCAACATAATGGAAGGGAAAACTGCACTAAGGGACCGTGTAAATCTTTTAATCCAGCCTTGTCTACAGAAAAGCAATATACAGAACCACATTTAATTTCTGTGCTCCGTCTAGTACCCTGATTCCAGATACTTGCTTACTGTTTGTATCAGGAAGCACAAAGGGATACACAAAGGATTCCGTTTCCAAGATCAATCTCACTGATAAAATGTGCTCAATTTCTTAATTTGCAATTCTTATTTTTATTAAGTTAAGGAATTAATTTTTAAGCAATATGGGCTGTGCTTAGTAATAGTAGAGTAGTACAAAAGTGTGCTGACACTGAAGAACTGCTGACAGTTCTACATTCTCCTGCAGGTCACAGAACACTCGTAATTCCTCTGGCCAATTTTTTAGGCTTTAACTCTGTCTTCATGTCATATATGAAAGTTAGAAGACAACATGATTAAACTGAATAACAAGTTACCATGAATCAGGCTGTTAACACAATCTTCCCTCGCTCCCCCCCAAATATGCATAGGCAGAGTAAAAGATGACAGCATGCAGAAAAAATGACAATGTTCTCAAAGAATCTTACGCCTTCGCAACAAAAGCGACAATTGAGCCACTGGGAAAACATCACTACCTTTTTTAATGCCTCAAGTTTTTTTCTGTTTGAAGAACAGCATAACAAGCTGCAGTGAAGCCTTTTTAACTGAAAATATCCTTGTGCTATTTTTTGTTATATTTTCTATGCAGCTGTTGTTCCTTATAAACTTTCTTCAAGTAAATTATTATTTTTTTCTTATTCTTTTTAGAAAAATAGAGTTAATAAGGAGACCCTCTAAAAGAGCGAAATACAGTTTTTGCAACACTACAAATTGATAGTAACCCTCATGACTGCATGGCTGATTTGCTATTAGAGCTGGGTTTGTAGCAGCCCTCTAAGTACAAACTTTGAGCAGGAAGGAATTATCTAATCAGTAACAAAAAAATGCACTTTCATATTCTTTCCCACCTAAATAGCTCTTTTTCAGTCACATTAAATAATAGTCTTCAGAAGGAGACAAGACATTAACTAATACTTGAACTTCAGGCACATTAGTTAGTATTGGTGTAAACACTGAGTATGTGTTTGGCCTTCAATGCCGAATTTCCTGGGGGCATTCAGCCTTTTCTCATATCAAGCCAAGCAAGAACTGTCATCTCATTCGCTGATACAAAAGCACAAGATTTTGTAAAGTGGGTCATACACATTTTGTCAAGCAGTAGGATGCTTTTGCTACTCATCAAATGGCACTAAATTAATAGCAGTGGCCATAAAAATTACCATTTTCAGCATATAACTGTAATTTAATTATGTCTTTTTGTCTTTAAGGAGCTCAGCATTTTAATCTCAGCTTTGTTGGAACTCTTCTGTAAAAGAAGTAAACATGGTCGATTTCAGTTAATGTTTTGGAGGCACAGTAATTCTCATTATGGTGTATGCCATTCGTATGCCCTGTATGTCACTCTCGCAGCACTCTCTTTTAAAATACTAACAGATAAAGGTTATTATAGAAACACATCAATATTTACCTTAATATTTACCTGTTAATCAACACAAAATTGTCCTTGTATTGTTATATCTAAAAAGAGATCTAGTCTATTTAGTACATGAAGAGACATGAAATTTCTGTTTGGTTCCACATTCAAAAGAGAAACAGTTACATAAGAAACAGAATAAAGTAATCTTTACAGCTTTTTTTTTTTTCCCCTAATACTGTGTATATACACCAAATAAATAGGATGCAATTGCTGCACTGCTAGCATATTCAAGACCAGGAGACAATGTGCAAACAAGCACACACACACACAAACTTACTAATGTAAGAAACCAAAACAGATTAGAAATAAAATTATGACTACACATTACAGGTTATTTGTCTATAATTTCCCTGCATCTGCTTCATTGTAGCCATGCTTATTTATTCCTTGTTTTCTTTCAGTCAGTGCTTTTACAAAAGAAAAATGCTCATCTTTAATATTAAAGCGACAGAAAAACAACATGCAACCCACACTGGCAAGAAAATGAGACTGTGACAAATATATTTCCAGCTAAAATTGTGGCACAAGTGTGATTCTCACACGATGGGCTTATAATTGTCTTTGTGAAGCTGAAGTAAAAGACGCCAGGTTACAGTATACCAAAAATGATCTTCTGATGCTACCTCCTTATGGCCCAGTTTTTATTCTCAACTACAGTATTGTAACTTCTCTGAAAATTATATGCTTAGAGAAATTATTTCTTAAATTGAATGCAAAAATCAGAAGAAAGTTCACGTCAGGAGGAGATGGTGCCAAATTCACTCTATTGTGAATGCTATTCCTTATCTCTCATGCAAAAATAAACAAAAAGGAAAATCACACATTTTTCTAGCATCATACATCCACATAATAGAGTGTAGTCATATTTGCAAGCCCAAACAGTTGATAAATAGAAGTCACCTGCTTAAAAAGCATGATTGAAATAGGTTGTTTTCTTTATCTTGGCCTTACCTCTACTTCTGAGCACTGTCTCCCAACAAGGGTATAACTGCCACCTACTGCAGTAGATCTTCTGGAAAGATCCATCAAAGACTGTAAAAACACTGCTACACACCTTGGAATTTCTCCCCAGATCCTGATACTGTCACAAAGGAAACTGCTTTCCTGGTCTCCTTCACCTCCAGCAACAACATGGCGCCTCAGCCCCCCACCCAGTTCAGCCCTCAGTGTGCTCACCTCAGCTCCACCGGCAGCTCTGGGGATCACAGCCACGCCGTCCCCAAGAAGTAACTTCCAGCCATATCCATGGGCTGCCCGTTTTTCCAGCCAGGTTGGCTGCTGCCACTCAGCATACAGCTGAATAGGCATTTGCTGTTCCACATGGCTGGCCTTCAGGGTGAGGAAGGAAAAGCAGGCACCTCCACTGAGGAGGTAGGACAGGGCAATGGCAGCACCTGCAGAGCAAAGTGATGTCCAGAGTTTCTGAGACAGCCCCAGAAAAAGGACAGGTTTGGGTGATGCTCTCCCTCCTGTCAAATGGAGGAGGGAGGGTTCAGGTGCCATTTCTGACAACGCTTGCAGCATTCACCTGAGCCCCTGCCCTGCCTGCCCGCCATCCCTGTGTCCCACAGACCCCCGGTGTCGAGGAGCAGGGCCAGCTGCAGACACCTTCCCTTCAGCCTGTGGAAAATCACTTGAGCAGCTTCACCTGAGCTGAAACTCCCTGCGCCCCTCCTGCTGTCTGGCTCAGAGGTGGTTTTCAGTTGGTTTTTACAGCTGTGGATGTAAACGAGCAGGCGGTAACAAGGGCTCCATGTGCCCTTTGTTGCCAGCTGTTTTATTCTTGCACTTCCCCGCAGCATCCTCGAAGAACAAGCCAGTACTGCAACTGCAGGGAGGGCATGACCGAGCCTTCGTCAGCATTGAGCAGCTTCAGTACCTGGCTCTTAGTTACCTGCAGACGTGCCAGGATGTGAAAGCTTTCCAAGAGAAAGAGCAATGAAAAGAAAGAGCACTGTGAAATTTTACTCTTATGCTCACTAAATACAAAAGAGTTTAGTTAATGTACACCTATGTGTGCAGTATCCCACATAAGAGAGGCAGGTGTCACCATGTCTTTACCTATACCTTTCCATTCCACAAATAGGGCAAAATATTTCTCTCCCAAGGATGCAGTGGATAGTAGTTTGCTAATATCTGTTGCAGCTATCAGGCTGAACATGTGCTGAGTTAAATATCCTTCCCCACTGGCAGTCTGGTTTATGTTGTCCCTTTACATGGTAATGGTGTTTTAGGAACAGGTTCTTTTCTGCAAGAGATTTCACACTATTGTTAACTCCTTCAACTTCAGTGCACATTTTGAGCCAGCAGTATAGTGTATCAGAAGGGACGTATATCACTCGTTCTACTGTATAGAGTGTCTTTAAAAAAAAGTAAATCGTGAAATAGACAGTTCATCCATTTCCTCCCATTTTCTTGGTTGCTATGGTTTGAGAAGTTAGAAATCTTTTCTAATTCTATGTATTTTTCCCTCATAAAGGTGGGCCTGGCTCTGGCAAAGGTAGCCAATGCGAACAGTTAGCCAAGAAATATGGATTTACTCACCTGTCCACTGGTGACCTTCTCCAGAATGAGTTATCATCATTATCAGAGAGAAGTAAACTGATCAAATACGTCATGGAATGTGGTGAACCTGTGCCTGGAGTAAGCAGCAGTTTTATTTGGGGTCCTAATGGTTAAAAAAAGGCAGTGATAGCAGATTGTCTAAAAGGGTGGAAATGAGAGACTAGAGCTCATGATTTAAGTAAAATTAACCTGCATCTTGAGAGAGAAGTTTCCTCATTGCCAGATCTGTGGCACTTCTTTCTCCTTCCTCTGCCAGTATTTCTTTGCATTTGAGACTCAGGCAACAAATTAGTCATGAAATACAGTGAGACACATGCAGCACTATGCATTGAAAAATGTAAGAATAAGTACAGGAAACAGAAACTTGATGCCAATTTTGTAGCTTCCCAGTTCAGATTCAGAGCTGGTCCTACTGGCAGCTATTCTAATTCACAATACCTGCAGCAGTTCCCTGCAGAGCTGGCTGACATCCCAGAGTAGCTGGACTGCAGTTTAACAGTCACTATGAAGACAGAGTCTGCTGTTCCCAGCTGGCCTTGACTTTTACATGGCAGGTCCACAGCCGTAACTCTTCGTGGGTCTTCAGCAAGCGCAGTTTGATCGTCGAATGTGTTTGTTAATGAAAGATACCGGGAAGTGCTGCTTGGGGGAAACTAAAATCTGTGCCGAGTCTTGATTTTGATTGCTTTGCTCTTCAGTGTGTTTGGTTAGATGGGGTCTCTTATCGCTTTCCACGTAGTGTAATTATATCAATGACATAGCAAATGCAATCAGATTGGAAAATACTGCAGCAGTACTCCAGAGTTTCACAGGTACTAATTTTGAATCTATGAAATATTCCCAGCTATCTAGAGGACACTTTGGGAACTCTTGGATGGTTTGCAACACTAGACCTATACATACGCAGCTGGACCTGAGAGAATAAAAAACGGATGCCCTGCTGCCTGCAGGACAAGAAAAACACCTGCATTTACAAGACCTGCTCTTAGCAAAACAAGGCAGTTCTCATGGGCCTAAGACTAAAGTTGGTGTAACAAACAACGTATCAATCTTTCTTATTATTAACCAAGTTGCTCCCTTTCTTTTCAATGCAGGGTATTGTCCTAAAGCTACTGAAGGAAGCCATGATTTCCAAGTTAGGGGACACAAAAGGTTTTCTGATTGATGGGTATCCCCAAGAGCTGAAAGAAGCAGAAGAGTTTGAGAGCAAGGTAATCGTATGGTTGTAATGCTGATATAACTCCTATTAAGATACAACTGTACTTCTCATGCTGCTTGGGTCCCAATCTTTAGCTGATTGCAATGGGGATGTGTAAACAGCCAACCCAACAGCTTGTGCTGCTGATCACTGAAACTTGGGCACCCCATCAGTGTAGCAACTCCAGCTTCTGCCCTCACTTACACAAGACTCTGTAATACCAGCAGAAGTAAAAGCTGATTTTACCCAAATTTAATATTAACCAGGAACAATTCATATTTAGTGGAAAGCACCATTTTCAGAATAATTTGTATAATTCTAGTGGATGGCTGCTGTACTTATTGTGAAAATCTCATCGAACACTATTTGAGGTAGGTTCATGGAAGCACATAACTTCAGTCAGTATCTATTACCATTGAGCCCGCTTTTCTACAGCATGCTACCACTGTGAAACAGCAAAACACAGATTTTATTTATTTTTGTGATGAGTAAGAGGTGGTACAGCCTTAACAAGAGTGTTTTGCAAGTGACTTCATGGCAGTTCAGAGAGTTATTGATTTCCTCAGTATGTGCTAAGACCTACTGAGAAGTCTCAGCTGTACATTTCTCAATCTGCAGAAAATACTCTCTATAAGCCCTATGAATGAATTTGCCAGGGTTTAGGAGAAAACTATTGGTTAGCTAGAGGAAATCGTTAAGTATATATTCAGATTACACTTCACAAACTTCCCATTCAAATTTAAAATATAATAAGACTTTCATGCATCATCTGGTTTCTGCCTGAACCTTTAGCTGCTTTGGTTAGTTGATTACCACAAAAGCTTTAGCAAGACATAGGCATCAGAAGCTGTACAAAATAATGCACAATAGAATTTGTTATAGACACCATTCACAGAAATTTTGATCTATTAGTGTCATGCACTATTAAAAGACATTGGAGATTTATTTCATTTTGTGTAGAAGGAGGGACTGTTTCAGCAGTGCTACTTTTCTGTCAGGCATACATGTCATGTCCTGTGAACACTGGTATGTGCTATAAAGCAGGATTTAAGAGATTGGAGTGTCCTGGACTGAGGCATTGCCAGGCAAACAAGTCTTGATGCATCCAGAGAAAAAGCAGAGCTCCTTTCAGCTCTTGTAGACACTGCAGAGCAAAAGATCCTGTAGCCCTGGGCTGCCTTTGACATTTGGAGTAAAGTACAAGCACCCCAAGCAGTAATTTTTAATGTGCCATCTCAACCCTGTTGTATCTGTGTATGCACTGCAGTGTTCAGAGGGTGATCTTGGCTGGCTGTAAGCTTATCAGTAAGTCTGTGTAAGCTCAGTTTTGCTCACTTCCTTTCTGTGATATAACTGTACTTTCACCTAGCCATAATTCTAGAGAAGCACATCTCTGTTCCCTCCTCAGTCTTGCTGCTAAGTGGGAAGTAAAAAACAATATTAAATTATGAGTTCCACATCAGCAGGTAGAAGATACCCAGTAAGACAGAATAAAGACCCAATACATTAGACTTGTTTGGCTTCCTGCAGATGTTCCCACAACACACATTATTTAAGCTAAATTGTGCCAGGAAAACAGTAACTTGAAAAAAATCCAGTCATAAAACTTGCTGTAATATCTGATGACTTTTACTTTTGCAATTTTTTAACTTGGCAGAATGACATTTCTGTAACATTTTGAATTCCAGACAACAGCAACATGAAACTTTTAAGAGAAACATACAGATTTTTCAAAAGCAAATCAGAGCTGGTCTATCAAACAAGATACTGTTATCTGATCTGTGGACTCCTTTATATCTTCATTGTGAGGTGATGATATGACTATAACTGATTAAAGGAATCATTTCGCATTTATTCTATTATAATTTAAAACAGACACGGGGTTATAACTTCTCACCATCCTAGTCCAGTTATACAAAAAGGACATTTGTTTGAATCACTGTATGAGCCCACATCTTTCTTAACGTCTCAATCTAAGTCTTTTGCACTGTTAAAACTGCCTTGTTGGCTTTTTTTAATTCCTACACCCAATACTGCTGCTACTAATAGCATTTATGTTTTCTGAGCTGTGTGGAAAAAATGGATGGATAAAAGCCTGTCATTGAACTGCCCAATATAATCCCTTGGCTTCAGCTGTCTCCTAGAAAGTCATTAAGGTGGTGGAAAGGTCAACATAATCCAGACATCCTCAGTCAAATGCAGACGGTCAAGCATGAAATAGTTACCTTTAGAATATTTCTTCCCTTAAGGGCTTTCAACAGTTTTAGCAATGACAATTCCAATATATCAGTCATTTAGACTTTCTTTGCTGTAGCCATTGTAAAAGCATGAATTTCTGATGATCACTATGATGGGCGGATAGACTCCACAATTAGTTAAAGTTGTAAAGTAGGTATGCTTTATTCAGCTGAGACGCATGGGGGATAGCTCCTCCAAAAGCATGCATACCTCAGTGTTGTTTCCCCTTACATTTATTCTCTAAAGTTATACATATTCGTGAGGTTACACAATACATCTATGCATATTCATTATCCCCGCTTCGTATTATAATGAACTAGAAGGTCCTTTGTGCCTGCGTATTGCCCCTTCTGGTCATGGGCAGGGGTCTCCAGATGAAGTAAATGAGTCTTCTTCTTCTTAAACTTTTCACCTTTCAGTCTTCACACATGCCCTCAGGGGCTAGTCTGCTTCTCCCCCTTATTAGTAGGACCAGGCATCTCCTTATCAATAGGACCATGCCTCTGCATCTCCTTATCAATAGTAGGCATGATAGGCACTTACAACAGACAATACTTTTTGTTTAAGCAAGCGAATTTCTCTAACCCCTTTGTACAACCCCTCTATACTACCCCCCTGTACATTGGTTACCCCTGTATCAACTAGTGTGAAGAGCAGTTGTCTATTCTCAATAACTTATCATTCTTTCCTCACAGGTGTTCTCCAAATCCCTGCTAAAAAGGGAAGGAATGAGAAAAAGCCTGAAAGCATCACTGAAGGGTTTAATACATAACTGCATAGAAAAATTACCACATTGCTTTTCTCTGATCCTGTAACACATTTATTTTACTTGATAGAGTGGAGTTTATCCCTTTAGACCCAGCTCTCAGTCCTTGGAGCCAGCATTTTTCAGATCTTATCTCTTTTTCTCTGTGTATGTAGAGCCCCATCAAACACAGCTTTCATCCTGAATGCTGCTAAGTGCTGCTGCAAAAAGAGTTGTTTGTAAAGAAGCATAACTTCTGCATAGGCAAATTCAGAAGTAATTTGCTGGTAAATTCCTTGATGACCTTTTCAGTAGCATTTTGTTTTAAAATTATCCAAACAAAGCCAGTTTTACCAGGCCAGTGGTTTGAAAACTTGATGTTTTTCTTTGTCTCTAGATTGGGGAACCAAAACTTGTGTTCTGCCTGGACTGCTCTGCAGAAACAATGAGCAGTCGCCTTCTGATGAGAAATCAGAGCAGTCAGCACGCTGATAATGCTGAAACTATCAAGGAAGGAATTGAAACCTATTACCAAGCATCAAAACCTGTGATTGCATACTATGAAAGGAAGACACAGTTATGCAAGGTAAACTGCTTGGCTTTTTAAATTAAATTATTGGTTTTTTACTTCCATCATATAAGCAGTAGTTGGAAAATAATGTCACAACACCATTGATGAACTGTATTAGTTTCTGCACTTTCTAGTTTGTTCTCATTTTATGCCCCCCTGGTTTGTTTACGACTTCTACAAACTTCTGGGTTCCACAGTAGAACTTGAAATAATAAAACCACAGATTTATCCTGCATCTGAGGACATATCCTGAATCACTACCTCACCTGCATAGAATCTCTTATTAAACATTAATGATGGAAAGCTTTTCTTTAAGTATCAGGTTTATTTCTTTATAGGGGCTTTCAGAATTAAGATGGAAGTTTATGTTAATCCAAAGCCCTTTAGTTAAATTTATAAAACTGACAGTGTATATCCTGAAAAAAACCAGACCTGCACACAAGAAAGATTTTTCTGCTGATATTTTAAATGATACAGTTATATTAATTCCAGTGAATTACCTCAGTTTACACCTGCTCAGGATGTGATATTTAAAGCTTTCTTTTTATCCTCTAATCAAAACTTTAGAGAGAAGCAAGAAATATTCCATCAGTGCAATTACCTGATGTATATGCTGGCACATCTGTGAACTCATTTACATGGGAAGTTTATGGCGTTTACATAATTTTTTCTGCTCTCTCCTGGCAAACTGTCCCTTATGTGCAGCTACAGAAAGATCTAGTCCTACTAATCCTTCTTGTCCTAAAAGGGAAAGAATCCAATAATAGTTTCTGGAAATGTTATGGGAGCTTTTTTCTAGAAGTGGCAGCAAACATGCAAATCACAGATCCCAAACCTTTCTCCTCTATGAAGTTCCCAAAAGAGAAACATTCAGCTGATTTATGCACCCATATCCTGACCTGAGAACAGAGTGAAAGATGTAGTCCTGAGGAAAATGATACTCAAAGGAAGAGTCCTGATTTGTGTTCTTTGCTAACCCCACAATAAGTACACCGAAGGCAAGCTCTAGAGTGGCAGAAAAAAAAATTCCCCAATTGCTTTTCCTTTTCTAAGCTGAAGAACCGTTATCTGGTTTTATTTGTATTTTTTTGGATAAGCTTCCTTGCCAACATTGCAAGGATGTGTCTAATTAAGAATTCAGTACAATACCCAATACGCCAACACAGTGCAATGCAAAGGAAAACGGAGCTCTCTGTATCTCTTGCTTCAGTGAGCTGTGCCTACCACAGCGTTTCCCGTTTTGAAGCATCAAGGAAGTGACAGCCCCAGAGAGAGAATGAAACTGCACTAAATACTTCCACATGGATTTTGCGTTTATGGTCTGCCTTATTTCACTTGACCTGGACTCTCCTTGTCCTTCCTTAATACTTCAGATGCAAGTTTCTGCTCCATCTGCTATGCAGTGTTAAAACATGCAGTCTTTTCTTGAAAGCTTATAGCTCATTAGCTCCTTAAGGGACTTGCTAGTCTGAGAGTCAAAACTGGATATATGCTTTTTACTCTTTACCATTAGTGTTCTGGGGAACTAGCATCATGTGTTTGCCTGTTAGAAAATACTTGTGCATTGTTTGAACAAGGGTTGCACTGTTTTTCTCACAGTGTTTATATTGTACTTCCATTTTCTGGGTGGAGATATTGGGTATGAAAGCTCTGTAAAATCTGCTTTGTAAACATTATCATGTAAAATATCCTTTAAAGGTTCAAAAACGTGGTCCATTTTTCTTGAGCACGGGTACTCTGTATTGCAGTATCTACCTCATCTGCTTTTTACTAAACTGGTAAAATACACACTTGATATCAAAGATGGGATTCCATTATGGATTTAAGTAAAGAGATGTGTTCCGCCCCCCAAACCCTTATGAAGCAGACAAGTACATGTTCAGACATTTATCAGCATTTAGAGAACAGTGCCAACATACTCAGCAGAGGTAGGCTTTTAAAAGTAAGCCTCCCAAAGCTGTCCTTGTCACCCTCAGCCAGCCTCAGGTACAAGCCTGCAGCCTGGTGCCTGGTACAGCAAGGAGCAGAAGCAAAGCTGACATGTTTAGTATTTTTCTTTCTGATTTTAATTAGAACATGGTTTGAGCTTTGGGAATCTTTTCACACCTCAGTGGGTTTTATTACTCTCCAGCATTGACCAACACTGGATGAAGATACTGATGCTGCCATAAAGATGCTGCTGCCTCTATAATTCTGCTCACTGAAAGAACTGTGTATGTGTTTCTTAATCCATTTCAGGCAGCACCACAAAAGTTGATTTACAAATGTTGATTTAAAGACCTCTTAAAATAAGTTCTCATCTACACTAATGGATGTTTTTAAAATAACCCATGGACCTTCATGTAACTATGGACCAGAGGGTTGTGCACGCTTTTTCTCAGGCAATACTGATGGAAGACTTAAGGGAAGTGATGTCTTACCTGAAGGTGCTGTTTGCAGATCCAGATCAGTCTGCGATGGCCAAAAGCATCTGAAGAGAATCTGTTTAAGAAAGGAAGAGAAGAAGGGTCTAAAAGAATCTTTAGTTGCCTTCTTCTTGAAAGTTACTCCTGCCCAGGCTTGTTTTTTTAGCAGGAACAGCTCTTCAGTGGAAGGCCCCTGTGAGCTTTATGTCCCTTAAGATTGCAGCCATGTACTTCATCATTCAGAGAATGATGAGATTTTAAGAGGAATATTAAACACCACCTAACTGCCATGAAGATTCAATATTAACCTTTTCTAGCCAGCTTATGTATGCCAGCGTGCAGTGTGTGAATAAGCACCTTTAATAATTGTAGGTGAAATTGTGTAAGTAAGTGATCATGTCTTGTAGGGCTTAACTGCAACACACAGTCCCTGCTTTGCCACAGGTAAGAAAATCAAGTTTGTTAAATAGACTCGTTTAACAAGAAAATAGGGTTGGCATGTTCGTATTATTTGATTTCTCCATTTTAAGTGTATTTAGGGCTGGGCAAAGTTTTCCAGAGATTGGGAACAGCACATGCTGGTATGTGTTCAACTTGTCCCATTCAGCCTAAAAGTTTTCAGTCCTGACACAGGCAGATTGAATATGCAAATGTAAAATTCAGTCCTGGACATAAGGCCAGCAGAAGTCTGCTGTGAGAATTAGCTATTAGGTGAGGACTCAGGGGAGGAGGATCTGAGCTGGCACACCATATCAAGGTGTGCTTGAGACTACATTGTCACATTAGCTTGCTTATTCTCTGCATTTAAATGGGTGTTAAAGCATGGATGGAAGGAGCCTAAAGAGCACGGCAGAGCCAGAAAAACTCAAGTCTGACCTAGCTTCCTCTGCAGTCAGTAGGAATTCTCTTTGCTTTACTTGCACAGAAGAGACAAAGGTATATGATTATAACAGCGTTCCCATTTTGATCAATGAGAATTTTGTGACCTTCTCTAAACCTGGGTTATTGTGCATCCATGCATTCCCAAATAACTAATATGATATTTGGAAATGGAATGTTTTTCCATTCCACTGATCTTTGAACAAGAACAGTGGCCTGACAAAGCTGCCCAAAGATCAGGACTCTGAAATTCCCCTTTGACCAAGACAGTAAAAGTGTGGAAGGTGCAGGTGAAACATCTGTGAATCTGACAGGAATAAGCAACAGTCATCCTTTCAGTGCCCCAGCTGAAATGAAAAACAGCGATGGAACTCCTGGGGATGTATTTACAAGGGAAGAAAAGCTGGCTGACGAATGGCAGTGTTCTCTGCCCACTTTTCTGCTAAGGCAGTAAGTTTCTTGTGTTCTGGAAGGTAAAGTAGTTGTAACAGTAAGTTATAAATTTTCCAATTAAATTTTTAAAACTCATGGTTTCAGGATATAGTTTAATATTCCATTATTTCTTTCATAGTTACAGAACACCCACCTGCCCCTAGGGATACCAAAGGGGTGCTTTTTAACAGAGACCTTGCACTGGAATCACAGGGACTAAAGCACTACTCATAGAAACAACAGCTCCAAGCTGCCTGACTCTGAGGGAATCAGATGTTTCAGATGAATGAAATTAAATGAAACAAAATGCACTGAGGTAGCTGTAGTAAGCAGTTAGCTAGTATGGGTTTAAAATCTATTTCTCAGTGATTTTCACGACAGCTGCACCAAAAAGTGGATCTGAAAATTTAGCAGGCACTGACTTGTCTTTTAACATGGCTAAATGTAAATACCCTAGAATATATGTCCCTCTGTCAATTGAGAAGAAAGGGAGAAAAATAACCCAGATTGTTTCTAATATCTGACTCATCCTTTAAAGATTCCAAGTGACAGTATGTAGGAGGGTAACAAGTAATGGAGAAGAACAATGCATTGGTAGTCAAGCAAGACAAAACCGATCCTACCTAGCTAAAGTAAGATACCCAGTAGGTGTCTTAAATAGCGGTTCCTTGTTCAAGGTAATTTGAGAATCAGGGCAAGAGTATAATAAATAAGTAAGGCAGTCCAGAGCAGAGGATTGCAGGGATGTCCAGAAACCTTCACTATTTCAGATCACATGCTTAGCCTATGAAGCTCAATGCATTTTCCTTTGTCTTTCTTCTTATTCCAGTGTTGTTCTACTGTTTCTTTCTGAAATCAGTTAAGTCACATGCTGGGTAAGCAGCAGTTATTGGCCATAATCATTATGAAAGAGTAAGTGACCATCCACCCTCTTACCACCTTCCACTTCTGAGCCTTCTCATACCGATCTCTTGTTAGAAATGTCTCAGGGGAGGGGCAAATGTGTAATTTTCCATTTAGAGGAGGGAGAATCAACGGTACTGGTGATAGCAGGTATGTCATTTACTGCTGTCTTTTGACAGGTTGTCAGAGAATCATTAACCCTGGTAGGGATGTAGGTGGGGAACAAAGGAACAAGTGTTTCTGTGTCACACCCCCTTGGTGGCTTGTGACCCATTTGATAAGACACCAGATTAGAAAGATACATCAGAAACATTAGCAGGGAATTACAGATAAAACAGCGGTAGATTCACATCAATTGCGAATAGGTATCAGGCAGTTTCCACTGGATATCCAGACAGCTTGATCCATTGCTCCAAGAACCAGGACAATTTCAAAGAGGTTTTTAACACCCTTTTTAGTGGCAAAGATATAAACGTTAGTGACAACACAGCTGAACTTGATCTGAATTTATCCCAGAATCTCAGTCTGTCTGAAAGCAGTGGTCCCCAGCCATCCCCTCTACAGACACTCGGGTTTTTCTCACTGGCAGTAAGCATTTAGGGTTCTCAATCCCCAAACCTACAACTAATGAAGATTTGATGACTGAAAAGTTAATTGGCTGATTTGATGCCAGAAGGAGCAGCATTGCACTCTGGAGGTGATTAGTCCAGTCATTTCCTACACGAGCTCATTAAATTCCTCTGTGTTTGAAGTTACCTGAAGCCACAAGTGGCACAAAAGCAGAAGCACTATGGAAAACTATATCTGCATCTTGCTTTTATGAGGAGAGAGTAGCCTTGAATAACCTTGAAAACAGTTCTAATTTATGAAATTTGCTGTAATCTGAGAATGAGAAATACAGTTGTTTTCTCCTGGAGCTGCAGAGAGCACCATTGAATTACTGTGGCACTGGCTGTGAATTATTGTCACATTAAGTTAGTTTTGTGCCATGACTTTAGGTTAGTTTTATGAATTGGACCTTTGTTATTTAGGAGGCCAGCATGGGAAGCACTGGTGCTGTCATGCTTACCCATATTTTACTGTGGCAGTTTGGAAGTCAGTGTTCCAGCCAGCCTTAAAGGGTGACAATTTCCACTCCTACAAACCCAGTTCTTCATCAGAACGCCTAGATCTAGACCCAAGTATCACTCCCAGCTCTAGACGAGGTCACTGAAAAGCCAGTGGCAGTCAGCTATTCTGGTGAGGTCAGATCAGTGCACATGTATTTATGGCATAAAGAGATAATAAAAATACATATTAAGACAAGGGAGCTTTGAAATGGCTGTGGCCTTCGCCCTCTGTGACATATATTTCCTGTGGGATAACAATATGAAAAAAGGTGTCTTTGCAGTTGAGACACGCAAAACAAGTTGGTTTATGGCAGCAGAGATGGGAGTTGCTAGTTTTATTGTAACTGGAGAAGGTAGGCATTTGGGTCCAGAACGGCTCACCATTCCTCTTTTCTCTTTGCTACTCATAAGTGACCCTCTCCTGAACCCTTTGTTTCTGTGGCCCAGAAAGCTTCTGAGAGATGTGCAGCCCTTGCTTGAGAACTGACCTTTCTAAGGCACCGCCTGCTGCTTCACAAACTATTCCAGCATAGGTGCACTTCAGCTTTACCTAAAGCAGCGAACACCAATGTGACAGAGAGCAAGAGAAGCCAAAGAAGCCACTGAAAGCTCGCTGGGCAGGAGAGGGCAGCTGAGCTCAGGCTGTGGGGTACCCCTGCAGTGAGTCCAGCGGGGCTGGACCCAGCTGGACAAGCTCCCTAAAGGCCAGCCAAACTGGCCATTCCCAGTGCTGGAACTGCTGCGTGTGGAGGCACGCTGCCTGGATGTGCCAACACTTCCAACAGGATGCAACAAGGGACCAAACCTCACAGCATCTGTGGATGCCACCAAGAGCGAAACCAGGCTATGGAGTGTGAATGCAATCCCTTGCTGGATCTCTGCAAGGAACAGCTGCTGACTCCCACACAAGACTTGGCACCGTGGGACTTAAACGTACATGGAGTGCAGTCAGACTGTACAGGCTGCAAGCCAACACCGCGTCTAGAGGAACTGTACGGCCTATTTCAGAAACACATTTCTTGGAGTTAGAAACTCCTCTTAGTCTCCTGCAGAACAAAGAGGTGTCAGGAAGCATGATGGTCATGAATGTCTCCTTCAAACACTGCAGTTGTCTGGTGTCCTAGTTGGGGATGAAAATGCGGTGCACAGTTCAAAAGAACAGGCTCTCGCGAAGTTCTCATAGGTACAATTAAATGTGTGCAAACTCCACGGCATGCATGCATGAAAGACTAAGCATGGAGGAGCAGAGAGGAAGCTTGCTTTTGGGTAAAGGCTCAAGGCTTTCACCATGCTTTTGAGAGTCCAGTCACAAAAAGTAACTTGGAACAGCCTGGACAACCTCTGGCCACAAGAGAATCCTTGGGTGTTAGAGAAAAAGTCTTCAATGAAAGCAAGTTCTTGTACAACAAAACCAGCGCCACTATAAAACATGTCACCCAAAGCCCGTCATGAAACCAGAACCAGTTCACCCAGCCTGCAAGTACAAAAGCACAGAAACACAAGCTACTACCACCTGAAAGCTTTTAGGCCATCAAAGCATTACATACCCTGCCTGACCCTTTAGATGACAAATTAACAAGTCAGTACTATTCATGTTATTAATAGTATGATACCAAAGTTATTCTATTAGTTTTCTTTCAGAGGGTATTAAATGTTAAAATCATTTCTAAGCATCTTTTGAAACTGTTCTTTATATCAGAGGTGTAATTTCACTTTAAAACATGAGTACTAAGGAGAAGGAGCTTAAGCTCCCTCATTTGATTCATGAACTTTGCTCCAGGCGATGGAACCTACAGAAACATCTCACATAAATCTGTGGAAACAGTGAATAATTGGGTTTATGGAAGCTGCTTCTCTACTCTGGAATGCTTATAACGTGAAACACAACAACCTTCAGTTTATATTGGAACATTTTTTGGTGCCAATGTTTAGATTCTGAGATAATTCTTTGTATTTTGATCAAAACTGATGTATTTTGCCTGCTCCACAGGTTGACGCAGAAAGAACACAAGAGGAGGTTTTTCTGGACATCTGCAAGACCATTGACTCTTTTCTGAACAAGCAAGAGGCAGCATTTTGTTATCCCACAGAAATGCAGTGACAGCGTGTTCGCAGCCTCACTCATGGGCACTTGACAGTCATGACTAAAATGCTGTTCAAAGCAATATTGCTTTCTCAAGAGGTATCTGGATTCGTGCATGTGGTGTGTTCTTTTAGGTGCAATCTTTTTTCCTCTGTTCCGACAGCACACTCAATGGAGTGGTTTGTGTGCTAACTCTTAAGAACCATCTTGTTTCATTGGCTGTTTGCTCTTCACGAGTTTAAAGCAGCATGAACAGCAGCTCTGGTTGGTATCTCATTGGTTTGATTGGAAATCACAGTGCCTGGCAGGCAGCGAGCTCCTCAACCACCTCGCTCACCATTTAGCATATTAAGGTTGCTGCATACAAGTTTCCCATTGGTTATTACTTTAATTAACAGTATTATTTTTAATGGTGTCACTTGGTTCGTTCTTGGGCTTCAGAGACCAAAATCTGTTCTCTGTTACATGCAGCTGTGAGACAGCTGGAATCAGTCAAGCTAGAGGTTAAAATAAACTTCTCCCATGTCCCCAGAACACTGTATTGCAACAAGAACCAGAAAGATTAACTGCAGGTGAAGACACTATTAAATATTGTGGAAGCCTGTCAATCCATTACTATGGAGCAGACACCATTTCTGGGACAACTTGTATTGTGCGGAGAATTGTAAGATATTATAAATGACAACTTCCCAGTTTTGTGAGCTGAGGTGAAAATGATGATTGCTATTGTGTAGTTAAATGTGCAATCCAGTAATTACCCATATCAACAGCAGTTTTACTGTATTAAGTCTACATATAGAGTTGACTATGAGAAAGAATGTATGAAGATTTCTTTAAATCCTACATGGGAACTCTTTCAAATGCAAAATTCAGATCATCATCTGTTGTCTTGTACTGGCATTGCCAAAACTTGGGGGGGGGGGAGGGGGGAGGGGAGAGAATAAAAAGATAACAAAATAGGAAACCATTATGGGTGATTTGGTTCATTTTGCTTGCACCTTTAGTAAGCCATTTATCTGTAATATTTGCAAAGAAGTCTGTAATAGTCACATTGTATTTCTGTTTGGTTAACCAAAGTATTGTGGTTTCTTTGGTATACTGATAGCTAAATAAAAGCTTGTTTGACATTCCTGTGAAGTAACTGCATCCTCGTACTGGATCTACTGGACGAACTCACAGCTGAAGTGGGCTGCATGACTGCTCTTACTGTCAATGTTGTACTTTATGCGGCAGATTTGTATTTTTGAAGTTACCTTTCTTGTAATGAAGACATAATACAAATAAAACATGTACAAAAAGAAGGAGTAATGATTTCTGTTACAGTATATGTGGATTTAATCCTTTTCAAAGCACAGTACATGACTTGGAAATAGCTCTCAAATTGGCATGCTTACAGAGTATGTCCTTTTTCCATTCAGGTCACATTCTTCTGGTTCCTTTCTCTTCCTTGGCATTTGCCATGTAAATGCTAATTATTTGTAAGGGACTGGTTTAGGTACGTCCTTATCCTTCATATCCTGGATGTTCCTTCTTTCCTGGGTCCTTTTATAGCCTATGTTTTACCACTGATGCTCTAGAAGTGCTTCTCCGGCTCGACCAGTGCCATCAAGTGACCAGTAACGCTTGCAGTACAACAGCTTTAAGGAAAAGACTTTGAGAATGCACCAGCTGAAGAAGGCTGGTGTTTCTAAACCCAGCCTTGAAGCACCACCAGCTGTGTGCTGCAGGGTTGTAGTATTTTTTTCCAAAAAAATAAAATTCTCTGCCTCAAAAAGCAGGAAAATACTCTGGAGTTACCATGAAGTTGCAAATTCATCTCTGTAGGTGCTCTGCAGTATCTTTTATTACTTGTAATTACAATATAAGTTAAAAAGTGTGGAGTACCGTACTTGTGTGGGATGGGAACACAGGCGACATCAGCTGCTAATCCTCTTTTTCTTTTAAATCAAGTTACAAAACATACTTTCAGTTTTAATTTTTCTTTCTCCTTCTTCTGGTCTTTTCTATGGAAAAAACCAAAACCTCCCATGCTTGACTGAGTGTTATGTGCATTAGGTATCTATTTGCGTATGTTTATTATGTATGCAACAGAAATAGCTGTATATGCATGCATATGGAAATACAAATATTTATACATAGTCAATAAAAAGAGGACTTATCCAAAACACGTCTTGCTTGGGTGATTCAGACTTGAAATCCTCCTTCTGCTTCCAAACTCATTCAAATTATACCACGGCTTGTTGTTCTTCCCAAGCCATCCTGAATTGATGACTGAACACTTCCTCTAATGTACTTCTGTTATTATCAACCAACCCTTTTTTTTTCAGGGTATCAACAGAAAACAAGTATTACCACAGATTCTCTCCCTGATAAAACACCTTCCCCAACTTCATCTTCCTACGAACAGCATGAACGGTGTGGAAAGCACATGCTTTAGTCATTAGAGAGCCTCTCAGGGCAGTATCTTTTCCGACTGCAAACTAAACTACATCCTGTGAATTTTTTAAGGTTTATTAAATTCATCTAAGTATATTAAGATAAGTGAGATATGTTTACATATGATACCCGCTCAGTGTCTTAGAAACTGTACTGTATTACCTTCTGAACAGATTAAATGCTTTGAATTATCTTTTAAAGCAAAAAATAACTACACCTCAAGGTATTGGCAAACTTAATTCTAATCAATTTATATTTAAAGTTTTTAGATGCAGCCAGCTGATTATCTTTCTTATTGCCATCTCTTTAAGTCAAATTAGCTTCTTCTCTAGCTCATTACTGAGCATTCAAGTTTCAAAGCAACTGAAAGTCTCTTACAGTTATAAAATCAGCAAGTGTTTCTGAATCACAAGCCATACAGTTCAATAGAAAATATATTAACTAAAATATGTCACAATCATTACAAAGCTTCTCAGACAATGGCATACAGTGTCCCGAGACTACTGAAATCTGGGGTTTCTGACATCTGATAAAGAACAGTCTGAGCATAAGGTACGAGTAAAACTAGAACGCTAACGCTGCAAAGGCGCGGTGGGTGTTAGTAGGCGCAGAGCACCACCAGCTCCCAGGGAAATGAACAGCAGAGGAGGGCACTGGGCATCTCGCAGGGCTGCACAGTGACTGTTTGGATGATGTATTAAAATGTCCTTTGAATGTTTTCCATCTTGATTAAAAAGTCGGAACTACACAGAAAGGAAGTCACAGCAAGCATTCTATATATAAACAGACTGTATCCACATAGTTTATTTCTCACAGTTCTCCTGACAATTGAACATTATTTAAGAACATACTGTATACACAGATAAGAAGAAACATACAAAATGTTTTAAATGATGCACAACAAAATCCAGCAGTATAAAAGAATGCATGTGAACCCTTGCTCACTGCTCAGGCTAAATTTAATCACTGTTTAAATAGTAATAAAAATACAATCTTTCATGGATCTTGTGCAGACTACAAAAGAGGAAAAATTATTACCATATATATGATTTATATTAGGCAGTTTTCTTTGATGAGTTGCACTCACAACTCCAAATACAGAGGCAGAAGGCTGTGTATTTTATTTTAAAGGAGTTAATGTTGAGTATTAGAGACTTTACACAGTAACTACCACTGGCACTTTTCACCATATTTTGTACACATCACATGATCATCTTATATAACATTACATTTAAAAAATATATCTGAGTGACAATTTTATAACATTCACACACCATGAGCTGGTTAAGGAAGCAGTGCCACAGTTGCCCCCTGTAGTGCTTCACTGTTGGTAAATATAGAGTTTGTTGTGGTTTAAAAAATAAAATAAAATAAAATAAAAAAAACAACCAAAATTAATAAAATTGGAAGTCGATGTGATTAAGCAGCTCCAATTTAATAAAGGCCTGTAACCAACCATTGCCGAGACAGTGAGCGGTTTTTAGAGTACATCCTAGAAGCAAACACTGTCATTGGTTAAAACCTTGCCTAAAGAAGTCAGTTACTGTGCTGAAAACTATTTCACAACAAAACTGCAAGCTACTAAACTGTTTTTATATAAATACTTCATCTCCTCTGGATCTCATTATAGCCAAGTTCTTCAAAGCCTTTGGAATTTACTCTATCTTTAATGTGTGCTCTCATTTCTGGCTCACCCTTTTGTATGTTTTTCTTTTGTGTTTAGATTCACCACCTAAAAATGACTAACGTGGTGAAAGAAAACTCTCCCAGTGAAACCTTCTGCACACTAGGAATGTTCAGCTGCTGTTCAGTGATCTAGAACCATGACAGCTCAAAGCTGTAGTTTGACAAGTACACCCAGGAAGCTGTCATGCTGTGAGCGACATTTCAGGGAAAGCAGAGTCTTTCCAAAATGTGCACAGAACTAACAATGGTGCCATTGTTATTTTTCAAAGAGGATAGTAAGCCCAAGATGGTAGATCTGCTTCCCATGTCATCTATTTGCTGGAAAGTAGTTTGGGTCAAGATAATTGTAAGTGGTGCCCTGGGACATGCAGTAGTCTCTGTCTAAAAATGTCTCTGCTCTGTAAATAGGTTCTAACTGATGATCTTCCTTATGAATCTCTGTTTCATGCAGACTGCAAGGGAAAGAAAAAGATAACAGTTTAAAAGTCAATAATTTTCCTTCACTTTCAGAAACAGTGATCATATTAACAGATTCATACCAAATTTGGTACCAATTAATTCCTAACATGTAATTTCCCCCACTACTCAACAGTCTCAAACCCGTCCACTCTATTAGGAAAAAAATATTTATACATCCAAAATATGTTACAAAATGTATCTCCCACAAACACAAACTAAAGTATCTTCCACTTTACCCAGCACAGGATATGTTTCCTATGCTGGAGCCAAGATTTCCAGCATGCATAGTAATTAAACCACATATAGAAATTCAAGCTAATTACAAACAAGTAGAAGTGTTCGTTGCTCACCAGTCAGAACAAGAATCACAGAAATCCAAGGACATTTCTTGAGGGCAGTCTTGGCAGTGCCACCGAACACCCTGGATAGGTTCAATTCCGCAGTTATCGCACTGTGAAGCAGATGGAAGAGCACTGAAAACACACCAACTGTAACCACTTATGTTACCAACATTGTACACCAATACACCATAAAGGAAGACCTGTACGTAGGTCAGTTACTGCTATCCCACAGCTGAATTCCCCTCACAACAGATCATAATGTGTTTTGGATAAAGAAGTCCTTGTACTCTAGGAGAGGCCCTCCAGAACCCTGTTGATGAATTTTTCTCTCGTTTCGTGTCCCAAATGCTCCATGCTGACATTAGCCTCCTGCTCAACATAAGCAGACCCAGTCCTGCCTGTAGTCACTGCTTATCCCCATGTGGCCATAAGAATTGCTGTGACACAGCACATGAATGTTACGCTTCCATAGCTTATGTCCAACTATAGAAAATGTCTAACTATAGATCCACTTTCCATGGCAGAAGAAAGCAGTAGGACTAGACCAGCAGAGCTTGTTGGGAGGCTGCTGATGGGCTGCCACAACAGGTCAGACTGATGCTCTTACCAGACTTGGGAAATATAACACCACATTACAGGTGGGATGGAATGAAAAGCCAGGTGGCTGTGAAGGAAGCAGGAGAACATGTTCAGGGAAGGGAACAGAAGTCTAAAACTAAAGCTGAGCAAGAAGGCAAGAGCTAATCCCCTGAGAAAAATCAGGGACAACACAACAGCAGCTGAGTGCAAGAAGAGTGTGGCACGAAGAGGAAGAAACAGAATGCAAACAAAACATCAAGACTGGATGAAAAATTCATGAGAAGATGGAGAATAGGGACAGAAATGCAAGAATACTTGATAAAAAAAGAAAACCTGTGACTTTGAGATAGGGAGAATTTTCCAAAAATCTGAACTGTGGACAGTGCTGCAGAGAGAGGACTGAGAACATGGGAAACCTCCCTGTGCTCTCATAGCTCATCTTTCTCCATAACCTGAAGTTCTCTCGCAGTATCCGAGAAACCCATTTGAACAACAGCTCATTCCTGGCCACAACTAATCCACTCAGGGTTACAAACACCTTACACCTTACAAACAGGTTTATTTGCAAAGGGATACACAGCTGCATCCTTTCCTTCTACAGATGGCTTTCAGAGTTTGAGGGCTGATAACGAGGGACTAAGCACACACAGAACTGTTATCTGAAAACATCAACTTCAGAATAATACTAAGTACTTGAAAGAAAAACCAAAACCATCTGGTTCCCGTTATCTCAATTTGAGAACCAAGACAGTGGAAACTCTTGACCTTAATTTCTGTGGTCTGACTTCACTTTCCCCATGAAACAGAAATAATACCATGCCTTTCATTTCCTAAGGAAAAAAAAAAATGTATTTGCAAAGTGCTCTAATATCACAACAATGAAAGCCATAAAAAGCCCACAAGGGGTTCAATAATTCATTATTCAAAGTAAAGTTTGAATAATATATAGTAAATGAGGCTCAAGGCCACGCAGAACCAAGTGTTCTGAATGTCTGCTGATTAGGTGAGCTGCATCCAGCCCGTGGACTGAGCAAGACAGCACTCCTGAGGGAAAACAGCATATAATTATGTCATTTCATAGCTTACTATAATGCATAATAAAATCAGATTCAGATTGCAAAGAAACTTCTAAAACTTTGAATGCTTACACTGCATAGTGCCAATTATTGCGGAGTTTTAGCAAAGCAACCAATCTGTTACCCAGGAGTCTGATCTGCCTTAAAACTTCACTCTTTTCATCTTCCCAAATTGAAGAGAAATAGCAAAAATAAAGAGCATCTTGGTGGTCTAACAACATGATTACATCTGTCAATGTCATCTAATGAGCCTGTCTTAATTTTCCAGTCCTTCTGAACGGAAATTTTAACTATCTTCACATTCTTATATAAATAGCGATTAGAAAAAAATTCTTGCTGCATAACACTAGACCAGTTGAAGAACCTGTTCCGATACAGAAACCAGTTACACAGAAAACCCCTTGAAAACTAGAAAATACAGTTTAGACAATGTCCTTTCTTTCATGCAGCCTGAGACAACACATTATTTTAACTTAATACTTATTTTCTTCATTTCATGTAACTGCTGTTTCATGTCCTTCCTTCAACTTCTGCAAATTATTACTTGATAGAATTGGGAAGTCGCTACAAACCAAACAAATTATTAATCTATTACTGTTCTCATTTGAAATCTCTGTCCCCTCTTTGGCCTCAGGTTGAGGCAAAACGATAATCAGAGAATTACAGTCAATGAATCATTGTCAAAACAGAGTGTAGTGTCAAATCAAATTCTTCAATGATTTAATATGGCTCTCGAGTTGTGTTTTCATAACAAAAATGTGGAAAAGACAGCACGCTTATTCATTTCCACACAGTATCAGCATTCAGTGAAACCTGAGCTATGAGAAAAAGTGAGTTACTTAGGTTGATTTTATTAAAAAGTACAAGAACAAGCAGACATCAGTAAACAAGAACCAAATGCGCTGTATTAAACAAAGCCTTTTTAGGAAATCCAAACCATGTTATCGTTGAAAAAATTTACAATCCACTGAGTAACAGAAGAACATCTCTGAAACTCACCTTGAATCCCACATGCTGCACAAATCCACTTTCTGCATGCATCTGCTGGAGTTTCTGTTTCTTCAATTTTTTAAATTCTAACAGTTCTTTGTATTCAGGTAACTCTCGATATGTTATTGGAATACTCTCTTCATCCTGGTCATGGTTAAAGAAAAATGAGGAACATTCTTTACTTTGAGGCTGTATATTCCATAAATCCCTATGTATAATTAATAACCTTTCAGAAAATGTTGGCAATATACTCTAAAAACTCTACTGGGCAATTATTATTTAAAACCTAGCACAACACAGCATATACAAAATTTACACTTTATTTTCTATTATTTATACTTTATTATTTGCACTAAACCAAAAATCACATTATCCTACAACAAGCTGCTTCTGGTGAAGAGCTCAGCTGTAGTATAAAGGAGAGAGCAGTACCTAATTCTAGTTTTTTTTCTCATTAGCTCATTAGATGAGATCATTACATGCCTAAATGCAATATGCACTTAATCGACTTATCCATACATTGTGGGTAAAACGGTAGCTGTATTAGAAGTTTTAGCTTTTCTTTATTTTAGTTTAAAATGCTTAGCAACAGATATTATACTTGAGAACTGAAACTTCAGGTCAGTTTTATCAAAGTTAATTGCTCTATCTTTTTACTATTCTGTGGAATGGTATGGAATAATATTATTTTAATAATAGCTACGATCAACTGTTCTGATGTGCTTTCTAAGATATGAAAATACTAAAAGCAAATGACACCCCAAAAACTTTTTACAGCTTTCAGAATTTTTACACAAACCCAAGTTTTTAAAATATCCATAAATCAAGTCAGTACCAAGCATCCATTACATGTATTTTTTTATTGTAAGACAGTCAATCTCAACAATTATTAACTTCTCACCTTTACCTGTAAGAATAAAAAGTGACAAGAAGCATCATTCCATGACTAGAAGAGTACAAGTTTCAGTTATACAGCTCCTTCATCCCTTTACTTCATGCTGTCTGTCTCTTAATAGCTTAAGAAAATAGATGGCTATTTTTGCTAAATCATGAAAAATTTTGTCTCCTTACTGGCTGGTTCATACAACTTTGCCAGAGATTTACAACAAATGATTCTCTCTTTTAAAAGAAACATGCCATTTCTGGGTTTTCTCATGCATTTTTCTTCAACAAAGCTTGAAAGACCTCAATGTTAGAAGGCAGAAGCTCTCATTTTAATTCAGATTCCCATTTCAAGATGGCTATTTAATTTAGCAGCAGTACTTGGTAGATGCCAGCTGTTTTCAATGATGACAAGTCTTTACTGATGTAGAGCAGTTTGCAGATTCTATACTGATAGGAACGTTCTGTTATGGAAAACAACTACAAGACAGTACTCAAAATTCTTCTAATGTAGCCTATACACATAATTTCAACTTCATTTTACAAATCTGTGACAATTAAAGAATCTGCATTATTTAGTAACTTTATTAAAGGAAATGAAGAGGCTTGCTACTTAGTGCTGAATTTCTAAGGCCTTATCAATCATTAACTGTAATTATGAACCTATATGAAAGACTAAAGGTTAAAAAAAAAATCAAGGATAAGTGACACAATTAAATTGTGTGGCAATAAAACTACATTTTCTTAATATAAGACAGGGATTCAGTTTCCACGAAACTCTCAAAGGTTTGTCTCAGAAAACCTGCCTGTCTGTAAAATAACTGTATAATGAATAGCTCCTTGTGTGGACACTGCATTCTGTGATAGTAAATAGCTGTGTTCTAGAACAATTACACTACCCACAAAACACAGTAATCATAACAGGAAAGTAAATTCAGTCTGCTGAGAACAGAGGATCCTTACATGGGTAATAATTCATTTATACTAGAACAATTTTGCAGGAATGGTTATGCCAGTCAATCTGACTGGCAATATCCAGGCAAAATCTTTTGTCATTATAAGGGAACAGCACGTGGTACTTCCATTGTAAAGAAGTCAAAGGAAACCCTTCCTATGATTTTCTTCCTATGCTGAATCTCTTCTCCACCATGCTGATGGAAAGTATTTTTCTCTAAGGCAGTGACTGTCACTAAGAGACCTGACTTTTACCATTAGAAGTGAATCCTGTACATTTATTTTGAATATATTTCATTATCATCTTCTTCCAAATTGCTTCTATTTTGCATTGATAATAGGGATCTCTTTAGTAACTGAGCTCACCTGTCCTTTTCTATATTACTGCAAGACATAAAAATATCCATCTGGAAAGGCTGTACTAGAAGAGAAAGAAAAGCTTAACCCAGAGGGTACGGAGTAGCACAGGGTGGGTGGGATGGGTTAAGACCACCATTATCACTGCACAAATGTAAACCAGCAATTCCTAGCTTAATTAAAATAAATCCCAGCTGATTTATGGCATTATATTTAATAGAGTTAGGACACCATGGCAAAACCAAGATGTTTTATGAAAATATGCAGAACAATTAGAAAATAGGTATTTAAAAATAATACAGAACGAAGGAATGTTTGCTCAAAACCAGTTCTCCTGAGATAAATAGTAACCTGCATCTCTTCTAATATGCTTTTTTCTTTTCAGGCCTTTTAAGGTTCTGATTGGAATATGAAACATTACCCAAAATATCTGCAGATGAATAAAAAGACAGTCCAACAGAGAATACAGAATGTGACTGAAGATGAGATTTAGGACTGAGTAATAGATGAGCAAATTTAATAACTTAAGGAAGACTATGCAGTGCATGTAAAAAAGTCAATAAAGAAAACAAAGGGACTTCTACTGGGTGGCCTCAGTACTTCTGTTATGCAACAAGCTGTTCACACACAAGATGTCACTAAACTCACATACCAAAAAAAAAAAGCAAGTAACAAGTCAGGTTCTTCAGTCTAAGCATGGTTAACACCAGTGATTGACACCAGCTGTGAAACTTACCAAGCATCCTACCAGTAGGATATAGTCCCTCTATGATTCTATATGTAAGTGGGAAAGACATACATCTGAATTCTTGTAGCATTATTACTGAATATGATAAATTAGGAAAGTGGAACACTACACAATGTAATAATACACTGGGTTAGGATGTCTACAAGAATTTGCCTCTAAACACATAAATTTGCTTGTTGATTGACAACTCAGTCTGTTAGTTCACGCTTTGAAGCAGATTTTTTAAGTCCATAATTAATTCAGCTAGTAAAGGAAGACAAAAAAAGATGCCAACAGCATTCAAATTTCAGCAGAGCTCTGTATAACACATCTTTAACCAGAATCTTAACTACAGAGTTCATATGATGTTCAAACCTATCTCATGCCAAATCACTTTTTTGAAAATACACAATTAAAACTTTTTAAAGGTCTTTCAGGACCAAAATGTTTACTCATTCCTTTCCATGCTTCTTTTTCTGATTTGGTCTAAGTTTTCTGCAGTTGGAGGCCATTATATGAATTATGTATTTGCAATTCAAAATGGCTAATGAATCTTACCACAATTTAGTACTGATTTGATGATATTTATTTTATGGCAAAGGTGTTTAATATTATTCATATTATTCACTGAACAAGTTAAAATGACAGTAAGCAAGACATTCTCTGACTGATTTAAATCACATACCGATACTTCCTCTTCTGCTGCAGTATCCATATGGCTGTGAAAACTGGATCTATCATCATCTTCGTCCATATAAACTGGAGGTTCATGAGATGTCATGAAAGTTGAAGGTTTGAAAAGATGTTTATTTAAAGGATGCTGCCGTCTACTTGATGACTACAGTGAAAAAATGATATATTTTTAAAAACATTCCTTGACTATTATTTAAGTAACCCACATTGGTAAAACCTTGCCAGAAATTTGCTCTTTTGCACTAAACAGGCTATCATCTTTTCCATTATTTCTACTTAAAACTCTGTATCAGAGCCTCATACAGCTGTAGGTTTTGTCCCCCACAAGTGAAAGATAAACAGCGCAACACTTCTTTGGTAAGAATGCAGAAAAAAAGAGCCCTTACCATAAAAGCTCTATCACTAAACAACTGAGACTGACAACAACAAAGAAACAGAAAATAAAGCTGTTACAATTTTGAAGACTGAGAACTAAAGTACACAGATACTTTAAAACTTCCAAGAGTCATGAACAGCATGAATGTGAAACTAAACAAAGAAGCAGCTTTGAACAGGTCCAAGATCCAAGAGACCAGTCTGTACTTAATACTAATCATCAATTTCATATATTAATTTGTGCCTTAGAAAAATCTAAATCTAGGGTAATTGTCCAGATTTCTTTCCTAGTCCAGGGAGATAAAAGGCAATTCACTGGTTTCATAAAAGGTTCCTAAAAGTAAAGAAAGAATTGCTCTCTGAAGATTCTTTTTCATTGCCATTGACTGGAACCTAAAAATGCTAGACGAGATAAATCACTCCATTAGTGTATATCTAAAACCTTTCAACTTTAATGCTGTCTGAAGGTGTAGCATGCACAGCAGTTTTAAAATAGACTACTTAAAGGCACTAAGCCCCCATTACTTATTCCCCATGGAAGAATATTAAATATCAAAAAAGAAGAATTTAGGGTGAATGAAACTGACTCAACTTTTTACTTAGCTACTTTCTAGACCACCATTTTGACATCTTAAATGTCAAATCTTACATTCGTCAATTTAAAGAAAAAAGTGTGAATCAAAAAACAGAAGCATGAAAAGTGGATTTTTTAAATCATGAGAGGCTTGTCTTATACTGTGTCTAGCTTCTGTCACACAGATAAAGCATAAGTAATGTTTGCAGTAAGTTAAGACTTTTTCTTTTTATGCAAAACTTTTTATCCCAAAGGTTCTTGTATCAGTTACAAACCTACAATACTATAGTACAACCATTTATCTCTAAAGAGGGATTCAACCTCCAAAGAGGGAACTAGCAGTATATTACAGTTGTCCATATCTGTAAACGCAAATTGTATATGAATTATCTTCGACGTAATGTGGCTTATGCAGATAGAAATATAACAAGGAATTGAGACTAGCTCCATTCACTCTTCAGGGAAGAGATGAAATTTGTAGTTATGATTGCAAGAGGGTATCTCAGATCTGCAGAAGAGCTACACTGCATGACATAAAAATGAACATTTTGTTCTAAGACTGATGTACTATACTTCTGGTGAAGAATGAACTAAAATGCTACATAAAAGCAGATAGTTAGAATAATAATTTTTCCTGTGGGAAATGTGTCTTTTGGATTAACCTTAAAATCAGGTGCACTAATGATATTATATAAGCATTACACTGAAAATGATAAACCATAATTGAAGAACTGCCTAACAGCCCTAAATCTCTGATTTGGTTTTATTTTCACCAATAGTAGATAAAGGTTATATAGGAAAATAACTAATGCATCCTGTTTAATTTCCTGTATCACTTATCAGAAGAGGCATTGTATCATATGAACAGATATACACAGTAACTTCAACAGGCCGTTCATGATCTGAATAGGCTCCTCACCTCCCCAGTAACCATTTAAAAAAAGCACCCTGGGCAATCCCCACAGAGAAACATAAGAACCTTCTTGTGAAACATCCCTTACGATGCAATTGCTTACATTAAATATATCTACGGTTTTATTCTCCAACAGATACATGCTTGAAGTATAGCACCCTATTTCCACACTTGTATTATTGGCAATTAAGCAAATACTGTAGTTCACAGCGTATGTGCATACTCAATATCAAAATAAGCACAAGCACAGCATAAGCATGACACAGGCTTCCAATAAACCTCTGCATTTCCTTTCTGCCACATTATGTTATCTGCACTGGAGACTTGGGAATAACTACAGCCTGTCAATCTGTGCTCTAAGTAGACAGCTATGTTAGCAGACTGAGAGCTCATTTCCGACACACACACTATTTGCTTGATTTTTGTTATCTCCTGTTTTTCTTATGCGGGATACAAATATAAAATGGGTACGCTACCTAAACACAAACCAGGTCACAATGACCCTTACTCTTAAGACCTGGTAATAAGGAAATGATTCACACTGTGAAAACAGAAGTAAGAGATTTGGTCTACATATACACTTAAGAAAAATGTGCAGGATGGTAACATTACCATTGCAGTATGAGAATGTTAATACTTTTATAAAAAATATGTTTCACTCTTGGTTATACTGTACTTGCATGTTGAGCAATGGGATTAAGGGACTTTATGGCTCACTCTTCAAATTAGAGACAAATATGGTTAAAATGTCACATGGGTACTGATGAAGCATTCCCACTATTTCTGAAATACAGTTATCTGTTCCCTGGCAGCATTACTCACATTCCATAATAATAGTTTTCCAAATAAAACTTAAGAGGAGAAAAGACACGTGACTAAGGTCATTTAAAATGGTACGGTGACATAAAGAATTTAAAGGATTATAATTTTCAGAAATGAATTTTTAGCCCCTTTTAAAAGCTCCACAGTAAACTGCACAAAAAATTAGGGTTCTGACAGATGAATCTCACAACGTATTTAAGGTATCAAATTTCCAGCTGGCTTTTTGGTTCTTCTGCCCAAAAAGCGCTTTTCCAATAGACAAGGTGGCAGACAGAGTCATGCCTGCACCTTCCCTGCTTCTGTTTATAGAGCAGAATAGTAGGGTAAAATCCTGGTGAAAGTAAACTGGAAAGCCTCTGATACAAGCACTTACTGTTTGCAGTACCAGGAGACAACGGGGGATGTGTAACATTCTAAATCATTAAAGATGAGATGTGGTAGATTTTTATATTGGGCCCCTCTGGCAGTAACTTTCGTTCCCAACCTTCCAAGGGACTAAATGGGAAAATTGCCTTTTTTTGCAGAGCAGTGTAAGGCTTACTCTATTCTTAAACAGAAAACATCATGGACACCCGGATGCAAAAAGTAGTGTTACTCTACAAAATGCCATTTTAACAGATTTTAAACATTAAACATAAACAGATTTTACCATTGTAAACACAATGGTAACAAAAAAAACCAAACAAAACAAACAAAGCCCCCACAGAACCTGACACTACTCTCTTTCAAACATCACAAGTACTCAAAAGTACCACATTACTGAAATCAAAATATATGACCAGTCTGAACAGAATTCTAGTCTTTTCTTTTGAAAATGTAAGAAGATTTCTCGGGCCTATATTCTTTTCTCATCCATTTCAAGATCTGGAAAAGCACTGTACTTTAATGGTCATTTGCATGACAGTTCTAGTTTAACCACCTTATCTGTTGCAAATCAAAATAAAACATGACATTTCAGTCATTAGTCTATGTTTGTGCTAGTTTACTTATATATAATTTTCTAAGGTTTTTTTTATTTAGAAGATGACTGTACAACATGAGTTACAGGGCTTTTTATTTCTTCCCACAGGGTTTTCACCCTCTTCTAGATCATGTACTGTAAACTTAAGAATAAGGAAAAAGTACACAAAGACCAATCACTCAACCCTCTTAGTTCAGCCCACAATCTGACTGCTATGTTCTCTTTTCTGACACTTCATGTCTCTAAGATTATTCAACAGAGATGTAATTAACACGTTGATGTAAAACTAGAGTAGCGCTCAACTCACTCTACAGTCCAAATGGCAAAAGCAAAAGATTACTTTATTAAGTAAGAGTTACATGCGAGTTGGAACTAGCCTGTAAGAAAGCACTAATCAAGACTTAAATCTATTGATGATAGTAATGATTTAGACTCAATTTGCACGCAAATGAAAACAGAAACACAGAATTACTGCTGTGATATTATCTCACCTTTTTGGAATATAAATATAAGTTTGGAGTTCTTCCTGGAACTGGAATACCAGCTTTAGTCAATTTAATAAAATATTTTTGCACTCTACTGGCAACCTAGAAAAACAACACGCGACAATTAAGTGTCAGATGAAACGTAACAGGCCTTCCAAGTTTTGCAGCATTGCTACACTGGGTCAGAATATAAGAACAAGAAATCCTCATTTTCTACCGTGCAACAAGTACTCCAACCATTACCTATGTTATAATACTGCTTTTGTAATACTTCCAGATACTTCAAAGGCAGACTTCAAAGAAAAAAAAAATAGCACTGTTTAAAAGTACACAGGAAATCCAGCCAAAATTGTGATAGAACAGCATGAATTTTAGTAGTTCGTAATCCGCTGAAGCTAAACTTACTCTGTCTTAACAATGACAAAAAAATCACACGGCATACAGAAAGTACTTTTATATTTTATTTATAAAGTAAGCAAGCACACATTTTTTCAGGTATGGAGAAATATACCTGTAAGTATAGATATGATCAGAGATGAGGTAATCTTGTGAAGTGAAATATGTTTTATAATTTTACCTGAAAGCACACAACTGAAACAGGAAAAAATAAAATACTGTAAACACAGAACATCAGTAATTTTAACTTCTGGTCAAAATGGTGAAATTATGTAATTTTAAAGGAAAAATCCCAACAAGTCAGGTGCAGATATACTCGGTGACTCCGTAACTGTGTCCTTTTGTGGATCTCAGCCCCAGTACAGAACTAATTCTTCTGTCTGCAAGTATTCACATGTGTGCCCATTCTGCAGTACTGAGGTGAAGGAAACTCAGCACTCTGGTGTAACTCAACCTGAAAACAGCTGGTGTCACTAACTATATAGAATTAAATGCAAGCTGTCAAAATCTAATGAACATCTAGGTCTGGCAGCTTTGCCTTGGGCTTTGGGGCACCTTTAGAATTCTGTATTTGAGATCAAGAGTCACATTGCTACTAGTGAAATGCAGGCCTTCCTGTCACAATTTTAAGAGAAAGTGATTACTAATAAGACACTGGATTTCATTTATTGCTACTAAAAACCCCAGACATCTACAAACAAATCTCCTGTGAATCTGTATCAAGTGCTAAGACGCAGTGATTGACATCCTTTTACCACAGCACAAAGCACTCAAAACAATGCCAATCAGTCAGATGTTTTTCCTAGAAAAATAAGTGTTACTGCTTTATTTTTGATCATTACAGAAAATAAAACCTTTTTCTTAATCCCTCAGTTTATGAACTGGGGGAGGAGGGGTATTGACAACGAGAAAAAACAAATTAGAGATAAATCACTTCAGTGTTGAAGAGAGACCTGGATATAATCTGTTATTAGTGCTTCCTAAAAAGCTTAAAAAAAAAAAAAAACAAAATCAAAAAAAAGTCAAGGAAAGGGATTTACTTGTTACCTGCTTTGCTGTTCTATTTCCCAGTTCATCAGCTATCTTCTGCCACCGTCGGGATTCTACTTCCTCTGGTGGATACTTCAACAGCAATTGCTCAAGTTTTTTCTAAATCAACACGAAAAAAACATAAATAGAACTTTTCTAGTAGTGGTATGAGTTGTCAAAAGATGAGTATCTACATGCATGGGACTCTGTATTTTTAAGGCCTTTAAACACTATCAGAAAATTTGTTTTTATTCTCACGTATGCTACTACAGCTACAAAATGGAAGAGTTTGCTCTTACCTGTTCCTCTACAGTCCACAGCTGGTTAAAAGTTTCAGGTTTGGTCTCATCACAAAGTCGCCCTCTTATCATCTGCTTAAATACAGTATATAAAATGTACCACGTATTTAGAAAAAGTACAATTAGGATAACTTGATTTTAACTTTTTCCTTCTGAAGTAAAACCAAAACCAAACAAAAAAAATGCACGAAAATTTGAATTAAAATTTGCCCAAACCCAAAATAACTTCTCTGATTTGAGTATATGAATGACATCATCACCAATATTAATCTTTAAAGCGGCACTTAGGACTATCCCCACCCCATATTAAAAAAAAAGGAAAACAAATACTATTTTGCAAAATTTTATCTTTCATTTTGTAACAACTACCTGTGGACGACTGTTTGTAGAACCTTCTGGACCATCACTCAAAGGCAAGACAGAGTACGAGATAGACTCTCCATCCTTCTTGGGATCCAAAGGACTTTTTGGTCTTGCAGGTATACCTACTGTAAGCAACAAAAAACGAATTACTAAACCTCCACACTGGCCGCTGCCTTCTTACAACATATGCTCACTTTCCTTTTACCTTTGTCAAAAATCAGCTTTACTCTCCTACTATTACGTTTTCTGTTTTTAAATTCCCTCTCAAAATTTCCAAGGCTAGTGGTGTATTGGTCCCAGGCAATCTCAGGGAGCTGAACAACTCTCTGAGGAAATGGAAGACCCATATCAACCTGAAAAAACAAGAATGAGAAATGAAAAGCAATATTTAATGCAATTGCTGTCTATCCAAACACAAAACTACAAATCCTGAAAGGTTATGATACTGCTTTTTAGCTAATAGGAGAATTTAAAATCGGAATTTTTCAAGTGCCATGCAGCACACAGTCTTTTTAAGAAGGTATCTTTCAGAAATAATACACAAAAGTGCATATACAATATGCAGCGGCACGGTCAATGATGGCTTATTGAGCGTAAATCTTTAAAAACATGTATTTCACAGCTGAAATCAGTTGACTTCAGTCAGTCATATATTCTGACTTCCAAATCCTGTTGCTGTCTATCTTTTGTTTTGTTTAAACATATTGCTTGCCCAGGATCTGTACCTTTTTTTAACACAGGAAACTCTAAGATTCTGAGTTCTACCATCTGATAAACCTAACCTTTATTTTACACTGATTTTGTTGTCTTCTGACTAGAACACAGCTGTTGCAAAACTCAGCACTTTATTTCAAGGTCAATCTTCTTTTGGTTTAGAGACAAAAATACACCCCATACTTTCAACAATCATTAGTATTTCTCTGTACAATGATTATCAAATGGAACACTACTACATCATGCATGCTATTAGCTCATCTCAAAATCTAATGGAAAGACAACTCCTGAAACCTATAGGCTTATATCAGACGTCTCTTTAAACCTAGGTGTCAACAAACTTTGGAGAAGAGGACCATGAAATACCTACTTAGGCTTCACTGAAATATAACATGCTGCTACTAGACTACAAGGTCAAGCATGTTTGCCACTGGTAGATGTTTTCTTATCAAAATTAATGCTCCTCAGTATTTTACTATGTTTTCCAGAACCCAGGTATGTTTTCTAGTGCTCATTTTGGCTGCAAGTTATGAACTACTTTTCCTGCTCTTCAAAACATACCCTACCAAATTACACTCACAGTGCAACATTTAACTTTCTCTAACAAGAAAGTTATGAATTCTTGATTTGACGCTTTTCTATGAATTATTTCCAGTCATCTCTACAATAAAATGCCTAAAATGCCTAAAATGCCTAAACTACAATTAGAAATTCCAAGGTTACATTTCTACACACCAAAAAATGAAAGCATATTTAACAAAATTATTGAAGACCTAGGTTTTACAGATTTAGTAAGAAAACAAAGAGCAACATTTGCTCAGGAGATAAAGAATTTCAAACTTAATGTTTATGGAAGTATATACAGAAGTCTGGTTTCTATAGATGACGCATTACTTATTATTTACAAAAAAAACCAACCAACCAACCAACCTCAAAGTAAGACTTAAGTAAAGCCCATTGAAATACCTTCTTCTGGAGTCTTTCCACAAATCCAATAGGATCTTTCAGCGCTTCTCTCTGGTGTCTGCCTAAACTTTCAAGGTCTTGAACTGCTTGAGTACGTTGAGCCTCGAGTACAGCAATCGTCTGTAACAGTCTCTGATAACTACAGAGACAAAGGAAAACGTCTCACTAAATTCATCTTTAAAAGTGACACCACCCCCCATCTAAATACTAGGCATGATTACCTACTAGCATCTACCATGTTTCATAGCTTATCTGAAACAGTTCACAGACATTTTTACTGAATTATAGAAAAAATATATCAAATCTATTTTGAGAAGTAGATGAGTTTATATAAACCCAGTGAAAAAAACAATGAACCAAAAAAAGAAAAACTCCAGTGAATTCTTTTAAATGTAAACTCTACATTAGCTAGAACAGTATGGTATCAGGAACAACCTATTCATATTCTCAACAGCTATGACCAACAAGCTTTGCTTACAAAGTCACTTTGACTTCAAAATCAGCTTCCTTCTACCCAATACAAATGACTCTACCATAGAATTTTAACATTTCACTCAACCACCCACAGAGTGGATAGGAATGGCTTAGAAACTGCATCTATCATTTCACAGAAGCCTCACCTTGGAGCAGAATATGAGAATCATTTATAAAATGTAACAATAAACCAAGGAATAAGTAATTTGTAAAATAAATACATACAAAACAGATTTCTCTAAGAATACAAAAGTTAACTGAAAATGTGAGCCTTCCCTCAAGCCTGCTCAGGTTCACTCACAATCTTGTCTATTTAACAGATACATTCAAGAGTCACTGATGTGACTATCATACCTTACTCAATAATGTACATTTCCCAAACTGTTTTCTATAAAGCTGAGTCAGGAATTCATACGATACTGTAACACAGCCTTTAGAAACAGGTAAGTGCATTTAATACCTTTTATTAGCTTTAAACTTAGAGTTGCCCACTTCAGTTTCTGAATCATACAGTCACCCATGGCCCCTTTGTTGCAAGTCACTGTATATCAACTTTTTTCATGCACGTTTTCTGACATTTACTATTATAGCTGTGTATTAGTTCAGCACAAAATGCAACCTAATGTACAATAAAAACAGATAACATCTATTCACTACTACAGTAAATTTTCTTTCTATTCCTTTATTGCTTAAACAAAGACAAGCCTAACACAATGAATTCCACATGTATTACAGAAAAGATCCAGAGGTTACTGAGCTAATGGAACTTTTTCAATTTACTGCATTGGTAATTGAGTAAAGCTTTAAGTGAAGGGATGTAAACAGCCTGAAGGCAAAATACAGGCTTCGTACCATCAAACACTGAAGTTCCTACCTAGACATTAAATTGTTGTCTCCTCATGAAAAAGGCTAATTTTCTTTCCACTCAACTATAATATTTGAAAATATAAAATAGTTATATGTTCTCAAATTTGAAACAAAAATACTGAACTCATTTAAAAAACAGTAGGAAACAATTATGAACTTATTATTATTTAAATTTGTCTGCACATGTTCAATTTTATACGCAACTAAGATCTAAAATGCTTGCTAAATAGGCCACTGATATTGGAACAGTAGAGGAATATTTTCAGTACTGGAAGTTGTGCTCCAGTTTGTTCTAAACAAAATAACTTCACATAAAGGAAGATAATTATTGGGACTATTCTTGAATCAGTGAAAAATGAACTTAGAAATAACTTAGGAACATAGTAATGGCACATCAAAACTGGCCTGAGATAAAAGCACAGATCGGTGCTACAGGCTTACAGGAACTCCGCCACATGCGGAATAAATATCTTACTTATTACCAAGAGATTGTTGCCCAGCTTTGTGCTGGGCAGGATCCGTCCATGCTCAAGTGGACAGACAGCACTTCCAATGCAGAAGCCTGCCTTGCATGCTCCAGAAATATGAAACACAGGCAGGCTGCTAACATGTTTGGTGTAGATGCAGCTGTAACAACACAGAAGAGTTTAATGATATCAGGGGAGATGATTTAACCTGGACAACAGAAAGCCTTTCTCTATCAGTAGATGGCAGAACCCCTATACAAGACTTTGGAGTTACCTCTAGTCATGGTAACAGAGGCTCAGTAGCATGCACAAATATCTGCATTTAAGATGACGTTCATTAAATACCTGCTTTTGTTTTCTTGAGACATTTTATTTCATTTATTCAAATTGTATTTCAGTGATTGCTTTTCCAAATGAAATTGAAAGAAAATAATAATTTTATTTAAAACATTTACATACATAGAAGAAAAACAGTAACCAAATGTTGGCGATTAAGATGAAATACTAATTTAATGATGATAATCATGTGTAAAGTGGAGGCAGAAATAATTCAAATGAAGTGGCCTTAAATAATTATGCCTGAATGAAAAGAGAAGAAAATGTATTTTGAGAGAAATAACAAACCAAACAAGAACACTCAACTCCAATTACTTCCCTCATTAAAATAGTCACGTGACCTCACTGAAGCAATCACTGACCTGAACACAAAGGGTTCAGAAAAGGTACCTCTGGTCTTCCTGGACATACATATAATACTAGAAAAATGTAAGGATCATTCAAAAACATGTCATGTGATGGTGATCTGTGCCTATATAGCACTATTATAATGAAATAATTCAAGAGAGAAAAGGGGGGTTTTGAAAAAACTGTTCAGACAAAAAGATTTCCTGGTGCTCTTTTTAACTCTGCTGAAGAAAAGTATTATCTTGGAGCTATTTACTTGAAGATACATTTTCAGTTCATATGAATGAATAAGACTGCGATTTTATCTAATGAATATCAGAAGTACTGAAATGCACCAAAATGTGCATTTTGGGGTCTTACATTCCCAAAAAAAAACTGAAAATACTAATCCTGAAATGCATAGTTTGCATAGTCCCTATTCAGGTGTTTCACATTTGCTGTGTTCTCTCCAAACCACTGCATTGCCTTTTATATTCCAACATGACTTTTTAACTCCCTGTCTTATAATATGGCCACATATGTTCTTTTAAGTTTTGAATCAGTACTGTTTTCACATGTTTTTACACGATTTTAGTTCTCTGGCCCTACATGACTGTAATAAAGCCAAGTATTTCTCTGAAAAAGCAGTAAGCCAAATAACACCACACATGTTGAGCACTTTCTCGAAGCCTCTGTCTGTTCTGGCTTCTCAGCCTCAAGCAGTAACATAATACTTATGGTGCATTAAGCAACAGACTGCATAATTTCCAGGACTACATAAAAAAAAAACAAAACAAAACAAAAAAAAAGCCTCATGGCTAACAATTTTACTGTACATCTTCCAAGGTTCTTTGTAAATAAGCACAACAATTATGACTCAAACTACCTTCTGCAGTTGCGCTAACATCCTCCAAATTTTAAAAAGCCTAATGAAGATAAAAAGAAAGTGACTGGGACCCTGTTCATTAAAACCAAAACTGGTTCCATCCTTCAATGGATGCTCAAATAGAAATCTCTAAATTAACCAGCTACAGTTACATAACTTTTTCTGAAAGATCTGTAAGGAATTACCAAGGAAAATTATCTTCTCTCCTCTGCCAAAACAAACTCATCCAACTAGAACTGCATAATCTGCGTAAACTTGCAGTCAGTCATACTCTGTACACTGACAGAAGTTACATTTTTCTCAGTTCTAATTACTAAATTGTTAGCACATTCAAAACCCGAAGCGGTTTTCTTTGAAAGAAAACTTTCATTCTACAGAATGCAATTCTGTGTTTCCACAATCCCAGTACTGAAACACTCTTGTAATTTCTTAAATCATGTGAACTGCCAGGAATCTTCCAGATGAACACTTGAGTAGTTCAGCATAGCACAGAAACAGTTTCAGAATCTCTATGCTGAAAAACCTTGATTAACATGGGGTTTTGAGGGATCAATATTTAAAAAACAAAAGCCACTTCTTTAAGATTGATACTGATGAGCAGGGATTCCTGCTGATTCAGTAGTTCTGCTGCAGCAATAATTACTCCACACTTTTAGACTGCTCCATAAAATAATTACGACATAGCAGAGCCACATTTCTGGAAGTCCTGCCATAAGCAATTACTTATTACACTATTCATTTCCATGAACCTTGCTCTAATAGTGATTAGAGACACAGCAGCTTCCTCTCAGCTATGATAAAGCTTGAAAATAGTGTAGCTCATACTTTAATGAGACCCATTTCCACTTCGATACAGTTTTCTAAGATCTACTTTCAAAATGCCTTTTTCCCCCATTTTTTCCAATCTTGTGATAACAGTATTTACATTTCCAGATCTATGTACCCATAGGTACGTCACAGATTTTATTTTCTTTGCATCGGGAGCTAACAGAGATTTAGAACTCACTATATATATAGAATCAAAAGTTTCAGGTAAAAAAAGTTTCACTGATTTATTTCATCAATGGGTGAAATAAAGTAAGTGAAGCTTTCCAGTTAAATTGCGGTACTTGAATGTGAAGCATCACTTTTGTCTTGTTGAACAATATAAGGATTAAATATAAGGAATTTTTATGTTGCTTGTCTTTATCCAAAGCAAACTTATGCATAAACTTGAAATTATCAAGAGGTATCTCAGAACATGCCTGTGCACTACCGTTGGACTTTCCTTATCTAATATTCCAACATAATTCTTTAGAGCTAGAGACCTGGAAACAACAATATTACTTCTGCTCTCTCCTCAAAGAAAATAAATGGAAGGAGGTCCTTGCCAGTCCAAAGTTTAGTCCTTATTTCATCTGTTTCAACCTTACATAATCACCTTTGAAGTTTTGGTATAATGAACATTCTCATTTACGCATACACAGATATGAGCTCACACAACTTTGCCTCAAATTCTCACATAGTATTCAGTCTTACAGACACGTAGCTAAATGCTTATTACTTGCTTTTAGCATGAACCACATACAATTTTAAGACATTTGCATTGTTATCACAATATTTTTTCCCTTACTTAAACATTAACTATTGTTGGATCACTAATGCAACTCTATTCAGTGTTTTTGTAAAAGGCTAGCAGCATACAATACAGTCTTACAAAGCCAGCAGGTGACAAAGGTGACACTCACTAACAATGGAAAACTCTTCACAAGAAATTATTTCTGATTTGTATCATAAAAATCAGCACACAGCATTCCTTAGAATCTACTGTCTGGATGCTCACAAAAATAACTTGAAATAAAAAAGCTACTTTGTCAACTATACTTGTCTTACAATTATCATTTAGTATCACATAAAGATGTGCACCTTGACACCTAATAAGAAAGAAGTGATTTATCCTCTCAACTGATAAAACGCTGTGCAGCTGGAGGTCACCACTTTCCCCTCCCAAAATAAATGCACTTCTACAGTTCTAGAGTTCATAATATAATAAAAAGTATCATAACACCAATTTTTTGTATTAGAAGATAATAATGTGTGTACCACAATTTAAACTCTGTATTAGAAATACCAATTATTTCTTGTGCAGGTAGGATTTAAGCGTCTCATACAGAACATGGCTGAAATATAGATAGAAAAAATATCTAATTTAAAGCAAATTCTTTCTGTATTTCCAAGAGCAGTGACACAAAATCGGTACATATCAGCAATAAGGAGGCTTGAGCAAGTCTTTGTTTTATTGCCATCTACTGGCACCCTGGCAAAGTACAGATTAAAACATGATCTCCTATAGTCATTTATCACTTAGGATTTTCGTCTACCAACAGCGATTCAGAAAAAAAATCCCTGATTAGTTTTCTTACAAGAAAATATTATAATAAATAAGTTGTAAGACTGCAAATTACTGCAGGAAAAGGGAAATATAAAAGGCAGTTCAAATTCCCAAGTTAAATCAGATGTAGCAAGAGAAGAAATTCCCTGAAGAAATCTTTAAGTCAGATCAAACATAAACTTCTAATTTCAAATAAATTCTTTGGTTTGGGTTTTGTTTGTTTCGGTTCAGAAATACCAGTTAATGCTTCCAGCTTTTAAACTTGGCCTGAGATCTTTGCCAGTGCCATGTCACAGTAATTTTGACACTGTCTAGTTTCTCACAAATTACTTTGATGTGCACCAGAGATTTCAAATCTGTTACTGCACTAGGGAGGAGTGCTGGGATTCAATGCCAGATTTGTAGAACACACAACAGCAACAAGAAAGCAGAAGACACTGATAAAATAGTGATCCTTCCCTGATCCTCCCTTCAGAAACAGAAAAGAGCTTAAGGGCATAACCAGTAAGAGCATAAACCAAGTCCTATTAGGACTTATAAAATCACCTTTGCCTAAATAAAGCTGCATGTGTAGGTTTTTGCTTACCTAATGCTTAGATACTATGACCAAGGTAATCTACTTATAGTCAATTCAGCCACTCATTATGAAATCATTTTCCACTCTAGCTTAACCTCTTTACACACACTGCAATTTACTGTACTTTCTCTATCCATATTTAACATGCTTCTAAAAGACTTCCAAGACACATAAATAATTAAACTGTACCTCCATTTTATACATGAAACAACTAAAGCATACATTAAGTGGCTTCTCCAAGTCTACCCCACCAGTAACAGAACAAACTCACTATTTCCAAATGCCAGCCTCAGGCGGTAACACACCCCTACTTCAAACAAACAAACAAAAAAACCACACCAGAACTAAGCCAAAACCTGTTAAAAGAAACAGCAAACCCTCAACCAAACCAGGAAACCTTTCTGCAGTCTTTTACCTGGATGCAAAAAAGCCATTTTCACCTTCCTTCTAAATTTCACAGCACCAAACTTTGTATTTCAAGCATCTTACTGGTACTTTATTGGTTATGAACGTGTGATTTCTTTTTAAATCCTTAACTGTCCCAGAAACAGAACACCCACTCATACACTTCTACAGGCTTCATTCTTGTCAAGAGCCGTCCATCGCACTCAGCAGGATTTAATACTAGCTATACAAAAGCACTTTTACCAAACACCCACATTTCCAACAAGTTTTCAAAAATTTTAGTAGCAATTAGGTCTCTGTGTCTCTAAACAAATGTGTAACTTGTTTTAGTCTTGTCAACGTGAAAGGTTAAAACATCATCCATCAGTCCTCCTCCAGTTAACACATTTTAATATAGCTTTTTGAGCTTCCTTGAACAGCAATTTGTAAAGTATTTGCCTGCGGGACAGTGACATTTAGTAGGAAAGAAGATATAGGTCCCTGTCATCCCTCTATTTTCAGGTCTTGGAGTGACATGATGAAGTGGCAGTAAAATTATTTTCTTCACAAAGGGCACAGAAAGGCAGACTGACAGCACATCCTCAACTCTTTCTCCTCATCTCTAGTTGTAATGGTCCCAATTCCCCTACTGAGAGAAAATAGTACAGATTCCTCCAGTATCTCCACTTAGACACTTCTCTAAGAAGATGCTGGGGGAAGAAAACATTCAGAACAGGCTTTCTTCCAAAGACAAAACAGGAGCAACCCATACTACCATAAAACAGCCTCAAGCAAGCACTCATGTTCCCTCCCTCAGCTGGCAGACACACTGCCTTCCTGCACGCTCAGTTCTCTG
>JBCJKH010050442.1:17221-28171 GCA_039877255.1 Loriculus beryllinus | reverse complement strand
TTTTACTTCTTCCTCTGTATCACCTTTTTTTTTCTGCAAATCATTTTGTTTCTTTTTGTAAGTTGGCTTGGGCTGCCTGGTGAGCACCATGGCCATCAGCACAGGGTCATCTGTGACCACTGATGGCCCCGGTGCAGTGACTCACCATCAGTGAAGAGGGGCTCGGGCAGCTTTCGGAAGAAGGATTTCAAGAGGCTGCTGATGACGTTCAGGTCCTGCCACCGCTGTGGGGAGAGAGGAGGATGCTCAGAGGGACCACACCAGGAAAATCCAGTTGCCATTAAAGTCTCCAAGGGGGACCCCAGCCTGCGCTGTCCCCATCCCTGCATCTGGCAGGGAAAGACCCGTGCCATTGGAGGGATGTGACGAGATGCAAGAGGACGAATGTGTCCTCAGGCTGGCACGGGCATTGCTGGCACTCGCCGCTAGGCGGCCCTGCCACTCCAGGGGCGGTCCTAGCGATGGGGACAGGGATGCTGACAGGGATAGGGATAATGATGGGGACAGGGATGCTAACAGGGATAGGGATAATGATGGAGACAGGGATGGTGATGGAACGACGACAGGAATGAGGACATGAGGGAGACAGGAACAGTGACAGAGACAGGGATGATGATCATGTTGGAGACAAGGATGATGATGGGAATAAGGATGATGACGGGGACAGCGATGATGATCATGTTGGAGATAGGGATGATGACAGGAACAGGGATGGTGATCACGATGGGGACAGGGATGATGACGGGGACACTGATGATGATGGATTCAGGCATGCTGACAGAGCCATGAGCCAGGACAACAACCTCAGAGCATCCCAGCAGCCTGGAGGCAGGGATGGGGACGGGGACACGGAGCCCACCCTGCCCTCACCTCATCCTGCAGGTTGATCTCGGTGGCTCCCTTGTTGAGCTGCTCCTGCAGGCTGGATACCACCGCGTTGTTCCCCGGCACGCGGTAGATGCCCATGTACTCCAGCCCTCGGTCCTCCACCACCTTGCAGCAAGCTTCGACGATCAGGGGGACGTTCTGCAGGGACAGGGAGGAGGTGATGGAGGTGCCAGGGCTGTGTGAGGTCCCCAGAGGGCTGGCACTGCCACCACGGCTGTACCTTGTTGTCCGGAGCAGGCTGGCAGTCCTCCAGCCTCACGCCAAAGGCCCTGGGAGCAGATTTCTTGTTCTTCTTCATGATATTGATGCCCCATGGAGCTTTTTGGGAGCTGCTATCATCTGGGGAGAAAAACGCCCACAGCATCATTTGATAACAAGCTGGCATAAAGGGCAAAGAGCATCCCTGCTGCCCTATAGGGATAAACATGATGGTGAGCACTCCATCCTTGCAAAGCCCCTGGGTTTGCTGGGGTGCCCCACAGGCAGGGCTAGGACCTACCTTTCGTGACGGCCGCATCCTGCCTGGGGGACCGGGGCGCGCTGGTTCCCGTCTGCTTCAGGAACTCGGCTCGGATCCCCAGCCCACGAGGGCCCTTGGGTGAGGAGGAATCGGGCTTGGTGCCCGCAGGGCTGCAGGGAGAGCAGGAGGCTCAGACAGAGCATGGCCAGGGGAACAACCAGCCCGGCGCATAAAAACCTCCTGGCAACTCTGCCCAGCATCCTCCAGGACCCCTGGGGAGCACGGAGCTGCTTTAAACCCTCTGCTCGGCACCAGTTTGGTTGAACCAGACCCTGCCGGCAGCCTGAGCACAGCCGGGCGCAACCAGCACCTCCAGCACCGCCCCGTCAAGGCTTTGCTCCATCACTTTACAATCGAGGTGAATAAAGCACTCAGGGTCTCGGTGCCCTCCGGCCCCAGGTCCGTACCTCACTTTCCGGTAGTCGTTTAACTTCTTGTTGATAAGTGCTTGGCTGGCAAAACCGGGGTCCTGGGGAGGCAGAGAGAAGAGGGGAAGGGAGAGCTTGAGCAGCGCATCCCAACGGAGGCCCCAGGCAAGTCCATGCTCTGCCGGGCACCACGCGGAGCCAGGCAGGACCGGGCAAAGGCAGGAGCAGGTCCCTGAAGTGCTGCCCTGCTGAGGTCTCCACAGCTCCTTGCCACACACACGGGGTCCAAGCCGGACGCAGAGGCTCAGGGATGAGCACATCCCTCCATGGCACACACATCTCCATCTGCCCGCGCCAGGCGCACCCGCGGCACCACAGAGCATCCAAAGACACACGCCTTATCCCTGTGGGATGCTGCCTGCACGGTCCTGCCCAGAGGCACCAGCAGGTCCCCAGGCAGCTCCAACCTGGCAGCACCATCCCTGCGCTGCCAGCACCACTGAGCACCCTCCAGAGAGGGGCTGTGCCACAAAGAACACAGAGACTGCACCGAGCTCAATGCACCCTCCAGGGCCGGAGCCTGCCACAACCCTGGCACAATCACAGCAACCAAATGAGGCCGTAACGGCACATCCAGCCCCACGCACCCTGCGCTGGAGCCCACGTCCTCGGGGAGCAGCTCTCCCCATCTCACACCAAACAACCCATTGCACAGACCACGGCAAAGGGTCAGCCCCGACCTGGCACCGGCACCGAGCAGACACCGTGCCCTGCCCAATGTCTCTCCGTGGAGGAACCACAACACATCACGGTGAAGACAAACAACACCACGGCAGAGCCCTGCATGCTCCACACGACCAAATGCTGCCGGTGGATCCGGCACTGACCCCGCTTGCGACGCGTGGAGCATCACTTCCAAGCACCCCGACGCACCCTGCCCTGGCCAAGGCCGGTGGAGCCACGCTCTTCTTGGATGCCGCGGCACCATTAAGCCCTCATGCACCCCTGGGAGCACAGCACTGGGAGCACAGCACCGTGAGCTCCGCGCCAGCCCGGGCTGGCCGTGGCCTAGGGAAGCAGCACAAGGCAAAGAGCCGGAGAGAGCCGAGGCGGTTAGTGCCGGGAGAGCCAGAGGCAGGCGGGAGCCCCATGTGGCTCTCACCTCGCCCTCAGCCTTGCTGTTCTCCCTGATGACTTTGATCCAGGCCAGCATGTCTTCCCGATCCTCTGCCTGAAAGAGATATTCACAGAAGTCAGCGGTCGTCAGGCGGAAGACGTGCTTCCTCTTGGTCTCGCTGTAGGAGATGTCCACCAGGCAAGCTTGGATGCTGATCGGCGGCTCCTCCTCACCTGGGGCCGGGGCGCAGGTCACCGCCTCCCGCCTGTCCTTGCACAGGTACAGCGAGTGGGTGCGCAGCACGGCGAAGACGCGCTTCCACTGCCGGATGCCTCCACCGACCTTCTGCGGGCACAAGGGATGGGGCACGGAGCTCAGGGATGCTCGTGGCAGGGAGCGGTCCTGCTGCGGGGCCGGCCGGGCTGGGGTGGGTGCCCGCGTACCTTCCCCTTTTTGGTGAGGATCTGCTTGCAGTGGAGCCAGCCCTCCTTCCTCACGGCGCTGAACGGGACGTCCGAGAGGTCGGAGGTTGAGTGTCTTTTGGAACGGGCGTCTTCCGACGTGCCAAGGCTGTCCAGAGACTGTGGGGGGATCAGAGGGTGATGACTTCAGGTTACATCCAGGCAGAGCGACCCCAAACCACCCTCCTCTAGAGGTACCCAAACCTGAGCATCACCCAACACTCACCCCATCGGTGAAGAAGCTCCTCAGCATGCGGAGGCTGGGGACCCGGCTGGGCATCCTCCTGTGCGGGAAAACAACCCCCGTGAGCGGGATGATGGGGAGGGAATGGGAACCATGTGGCGTTGGGTCTGGGAATTGGGGATCCAACCCTACCTTAGGATCTTCCCCTCATCCCGAAATGCGTTCAGACCATCGTCGCAGGACTTGGAGCGCTCGGTGGTGATGGCCAGCAGGTAGGACGAACGGCGGCCAGCCTTGATGCTGCCTGCAAGGGGGAGAAGGGCAAAACCCAGTGGGCATGGGGCAGAGCTGCAGGATGAAGGGGTGCTCCTGCCCATCCTGCCCCACACCATGGCCCCAGGGATGGTTCTCACCCCCCACCCCAGCACTTACTGCAGTCCTGGGAGTAATGCCGGCTCAGTGCAAAGGCAAAGGTGGGTGAGGAGGGGCTGGTGGCAACGGCGGGTGCTGAGTTCATGGCACTGGAGACCACGGAGGAGGCAGGAATGTGCTTGGCCTTCAGGTCGATGCTGGGGCTGGTGGGTTCGTCTGTGAGAGGGGTGGGCAATGTTAAAGGAGGGTTTGGGGCAGGAGAAGATGCTGCTGGGACCCCTTGGTACTTCTGGTACATGATGGGTTTGCATTGCCTGGGCTGGGGGACACGTTCTCATCCCCAGCAAAGCCAGGATGTGCCCGGAACCCTGCACAGAACACACGGACCCTGTCCCAACCCTCCCCTGGGGTCCTTTCCATCCAGGCTGCAGTGAGGGATGGGGCAGAGCTGGTGGCTGCCCCAGACCCATTTGGGTCCCCATGGGCAGAGGTGGCTGTGCAGGGAGATTCCAAGTGAGACAGGGAGTGCATCATTCCACGTCTTCATCCCTGCTTGGGAACAGGAGTGTACAGGGCTCCAGTTCACACAGAGTAAGATGTACCAGGGGCTGGGCATGGGATGCTGGAAAACAGAGGGAGGGATCATTGAATCCCACCCTGGTTTGTGTGGAAAGGGAGCTTAAAGCTCACTCAGCTTCAACCCCTGCCACGGGCAGGGACCCCTTCCACTGGAGCAGCTTGCTCCAAGCCCCTGTGTCCAACCTGCCCTTGAACACTGCCAGGGATGGGACAGCCACAGCTTCTCAATATAAAAAGGAACGGATGTTGGAAGTTTTTCCTTTGCCCTGGGGCTTTCTATAGGAACAGAGAATTTGGAAATTCTACTGTGAGAGTGACAGAGCACTGGAACAGGTTGCCCAGGGAGGTTATGGAGTCTCCTACATTGAAGATATTCAAGGCCCACCTGGACAAGTTCCTGTGTGATGTACTCCAGGTTACCCTGCTCTTGCAGGTGGATTGGACTAGATGATCTTTTGAGGTCCCTTCCAACCCTTGGGATTCTGTGATTCTGTGACTTAATGTAAAGCAAGGTCTGACCATTGAAAAGATTTAAGCCTCATCCAAATTGTTGGTTTGTTTCACTTTTCCCTGAAGTCCCCATAAAGTGGATGTAGGTTGTTGGTTATGGGGGTCTGTGACGTTTTTGTGTGCACAACCAGGGCCAGTTCTGGAGTTGTTGTGTCTGAGCGATGCTTCTTGATTTACTCCAGCACCGAAAGCGTGGCGTCTCTGTGCTGTTAATATCTGTATTGTGATCATGCTATGGTGTGTCGGGCACTGTACAGGTATGCAGTGACAGAGGTGCTGAGCTGCTGGACTGGCTCCTCTCCTGGCCAGGGAGATGCTTTGGGCCACAAGTCTCCAGGAGATGGGGAGGAACAGAGGAGGGAAAGGAAACAGGGCAATTAACTCATTCCCAAAAGGACAAAACGTTTGTTGTGCTAAAAATACGCAGCCACATTGCTGATACTACATTTCACAGCAGTGGCTCGGAGCTATTTTGAGATGATGAACGGGAGGGGCAGCCATACAGAGCTGCTTGGAGGAACATGATGGCCCAGAGCTTGCCGATGATCCATGGAGACCAGCGGATGCGGTGGGGTCTCATCAGGCAGTGCTTTGGGGCTGTGTTGTGCAGGGAGGGCAACGCGGTGTGCCCATGGCTTGACTTCACCCCAGTTTGTGGAAGGCAGATGTGGTTTTGATGGGAAAGTGTGGAGAGTTGAAGGACACGCAGTGCATGGAGGTGCTGTTATCCTGCACAGCATCCTGCACATGTGGGATGCTGGGGACTCCTTGGTGGGCATCTACCAGAGCCTGTGAACCTGAAGCAGAGGTGTGTAGCATGCACAGGCTGAGAGGGTAGGCTCGTATCCAGCCTCAGAGTAATTCTTGGGTTTGAGCAGCTGTTTGCAGAGCCAAAGGAGTGATGGGGGAACGTACCATGTGGTTGCCCACCTCCTGGGCTCTGCTTTGCTTCACCAGCAAAGTTTCCTTTTTCTATTACATGTGACTTCTGGTTTAATTCTGTGCTGTGCCAAGAGGCACAGGAATACGTGTCTGTGTGCTGCTTAAAATGTACAAGAGCTTTTTGATTACCTGTGAGATGGCTTAGGAAGTGTCTGTGCTTTGTTGTACTGCACATGCTCCTAACACATTTACAAGCAAGCCACACACTGGGATGAAACTAGGTCACTGGTAGGCTCCTCACTGGACAGTTGTTTAATTTTCCCAATTCACCCCTTATATTAAGCAGCACAATTGTGATTTTAGGGGTAGCTGAGCCTTGCTGACCATAGCTGATTTTCATTGTGGGTCCACCAGGAGGTTGAGTTTTGGAGGCACAAAATGAGAGGGGTTTTGTACATGGGAGAAAGCGGGATATTTTGTCTGACTCTCAGTGGGAGGTCACAGCCTTTTGTGCTGGCAGCTCCAAAACCAGCACAAACTGGTGTGATTAGCTCCCTTTTCTAATGAGTACACAAAGCTGATTGTGAATGAGCCAGTGGGTTCATTGTACAACCTTGGCCTGCATTTAATCCTTTCTGTTAGACCCCCTTTTTACACAGGGACAGCAATTGGAATCCAGTTTACACCGGGCTCGGCATTAAATCTCCTTATTCTGGCAATACTACTAATCAATGAAATTGAAATTCAATTGCCGTTAGGAATCTCTTCCCTTCAGTTGTGCCACGTTTTAAGAGAGATGAAGCCCTTAAGTGGGAAACACTTTGTCTTCCTAATACAAGAATAAACAGTGTCTTGCTTCTTGGCAAAACACATCCCAAGTACTGTGTAACAAGCAGAAGAGATCTTAAAAGTCCATCAAGAGACGTTATGGTAATTTCGCAGTAATGACCACCTTGCTTTTAGTGAGAGTTATCTAAATATGAAGATAAAAGGAAGAAGAAAGGGAGCTTGACGTGTAGAGAGACACATGAAAGGTTTTGTGAGAGGCTTTCTGCGCCGCACAGAGATATTAGCAGTTGAGTTTGCTGGCAAGCACCTTAATAACAAGAAGGGTTTCTTCCTGTCTGGTTTTCACTTTAACAAGCAGGACTTGTTAAATCAGTTTTGGGGTGCCTCCGAGATCAGTGAGTGACAAAGAGGAGGCTTCATATGCAGCACTTGTTTTCCTTTCAAGGAACATAGTGAAGGCAGATGAATCAGCCCCTCCTGGCAACCTTGGGAGCTATGAGATTGTAGTTGAAGGAACTTGCCTATGTTGCAGTTGAGGAACTGAGAAACAGAAAGATAAAACCAACTTTTTAGGATCACCAGTGTTTGGGCATCCACATGGGATGGGGAGGAATGATTTGGAAGCGCTGAGTGCCCATCCTCTGGCAGCCAAGCAGCTGAAGTACCTCACCTGGGGGAGTCATAAATGGGAACGCCACGAATCATGGTTCCCTCTTGGAAATTTTGGCTAGTCTTGGCTTTTGAAAGCAAACACACTTTGTGCCTTGGAGCCACTTGGGTCGGGAGTTGCTCAGTTCTCATCCCCATCTATTACACTTGCTGCCTGCAACCCCTTGAAATATTCATTCTGCCTTTTATTCATCAGTGCTCTTTAATACCCCAGGCATAAAGATGATCAGGAAGGTTTGTATTCTGTTACAGTCATTGTTTTGGGATTGTGTAGAAAGCTGACACTGGGCTGGAAATGAATGAGTATGTCATGTATTCCCAAGGAAACCAGCATGCCAGGTGTATTTACTTAAAAAATCATGAAGCATCACCCCAAAACCAGCAGATACCTTTTACACGATTAACTGCGTAAAAAGTTCTTGTTTCTCCCTAGTTTCTGAGCTCTTGGGATGTATGTTGGATGCTTTTCCAGTCTTTTATTCACAGCTATGGGAGTTGGGAATCTGGCCTAGAGGGGGGAAAAAAGGAAAGGTATTTGTTAGTACAGCCCAAGGAATTTGTGACAGAAGCATTAAGGTGAATACTGCAAAACTCATGGTAAAAATCACAGGAGCTACTGAACTGCTGCTAAACTGAACAGGGCCTTAGCTGTTGTCTGTGCTTTCACAGTGTTCTGCCTTGGTTTTGCTGTGAAACCATGGCACTACAGAACCGTGGGGGGGATTTTATGGTTAGGAGACTTTTACTGTGCTGAACAATCAGAAGCTCAAGCCGAGATGGCTTCAGGGTGTCCTAGGGCAGTCCTGAGAGCTGTTGTGTCACACAGCATAGGCCCATAGGATCGTTTTGGTTGGACACGACCCCTAAGATCATCCAGTCCAAGTGTAGACCCAACATTGCCAAGTCCCACTAAACCATGTCCTGAAGTACCACGTCTGCAGCACTGGAAGCAGAGCATTATTCAGCTTCAGCTACTTGTTTAACCTGGCAATTTCAAATGATGGGTGCATCTGAGAATGCAGAAGCTTTTTCTAGGTAACAAACAAATGTGCCATGGAGGAGACTGCCCATCTCCAGAGCTGGAAAGTGCACTTTTGGTTAAGATTGTGCTTTAGGGTAGCCAGGCTGATAGGTCGTGTTGGTGTGTTTCTGTGCCTCCTTAATTTGGTTGTATATTGGTGACCTTTCCACTCTGTGCTGTCCAGATTGAGTTATTGCAGTGTTTTCTGAACAAGGCTAAGCTAAAAGGCCAGGGAGAAGTTAGAGCTGGTGCAAAACACAGCTGCCTACCTGTTTGATGGCTACAGCTGTAGGGGATGTGTGTGACTTGTTCTTCAGTGATTCACGCTTATTTCCACATACAAATAAAACGAGAAAGAACAAAAACCCCAAACTAACCTCCCACAATTGTTGCTTTAAACTGCTGCTCTTGTATCAGAGCTGCCAGTTAGCCTTCCATGAGCCACTGAGGAATATGGGGGTTTACCTGTAATGATTGCAGGGTAATCGTTGCATACGCAATAACCACCAGCTTTAACTTGCTGGGCTTTTTCAGTGGGCAAAGTCTTGACTTTGGCATTGATTCAGTCAGGAAAAGTCTGGTTGACCTTTCAGGCAAAGCTGATCTGCCAGCCCTTAAGGTGAGAGTATGCTACTCTTTATTCTGTACAAATACAGCAGGCTGAATTAGGGACAAGTGCCCTAAAGCATGCAACTGAGCCTGTTTAATAAGTGATACGTTTTGGGGCATTTGATTTTGTGACCTCTTTTTCTGTGAGCAGAAATCGAGGGAGCATTATTTTGTGGAGAGAGGACATTGATCTTATTTGGCAGAAAATAAATGGCTGTTTGTGTTACGACGCCTATTCACGTACTTTCTTTTATGTATCTGCAGGATGCTCTGCCCTGAAATCAGGTCTCATCTGACTGATACATTTTAAGCAGGATGATTCTGACTCTTTCACAACTTCCAAGTGTAAATGTGTTAATGTTTTGCCCAGCACATTATTTCTAACAGGCTGAACTTGCATTCTGTTTTCGCAGTTTGGATTTACGTTTAACTCGAGGCTTTCATAGTAATTCTGTATAGGTTTTGATGCCCTGGTAACATCACAACTGCCCCAAGATTACAAAGAGAGACACCAACACCGAGCATCCTTGGCTTTATTTTCTAAAGCTCTTCCTTTCTCTCTGCAACCTCCAAGCCCCCAAATCTGAGCCGCAGGGAAAGATCCGAAGTTGCTTCCTCAGACCTGTCAACTCTTGTGCTTTCAGGATGAGCCTAATGATGTTGAGCCCTATATGATTCTTTCACACTTGTCTACTTCAATCTCACACCACAAGACAAGTAGTGGTTGTGCAGAGGGAGGGATGAACGTCCTGCTATGGTAGAGAGCTGCAAAACGTATGTGCTGGGTGTGAAGGAAATTTGGGATCAGATGCAAATCCTGTGTGTAGCAGAGCTGGTGGCTGGCTTGGGGTTTCTTTCCCATGCAGTTTAATACGATTTTTGTCTTGATGCATAGGAAGTCAAATCAGGTCTTGGAGGGACACAGGGAGCGAGAAGAGTGAACAATTGAGCTAAACGTTTTCCATCTGCCTGATGTTATGTAGGTGGGAGTAAATGGCAGGATTTGACAGTGGAAAGGAAGAGAATTAGTGCTGAAATGGAGTACATAGGTGGCCACAAGCCTAATATTTCAGAGATTGACCCTCTCTGCCTTGTTTAACCAGTTATGAGACCACTTGTCCTAAGAACATTGTGTGCCTGGAGGCTCCATGTAAAAACACTGGGGTTGCATTAACAGACTAATACAGTCCTCTCTCTAACCACTGCATGCAGGCCACTGTGTCCCCTGGCTTTTTCTCATGGAAGAGGGATAAGAAATGCTCCCAGGGTAAATTCTGGGAGCAACTGGCATGCAGCATTACTGGGCTGTCCAGGCTCTGTAGTGTGAAGTCATTCCTTTTTGATCCTTGCTGGCTTTTGAGCTTTATCTGTGAGTGCTTTCCTCTACTTCTGTTTTCTGGCGAGTCACAGAGGAGCAGAGAAACAGGCTAAACACGGATGGAAAGGGAATAGCTGGATTGCTGAGCCTGCTGCCTCAGTTTCTCTCCAGAGTGCACTTCTTGCAGTGTTTGGAGATTCATATGTAGGTGCTACAAACACACATCATCATGTGGAGACAGGGCTTGCTTGTCAGGTTGGTTTTACACACCAGTGAAACTGGAGGTCAGATTTATGTTGTGTGTGAACCATGTGGCTGCCTCCTTCCTGTTTTCTGTTGTCTTTTTGCACCTTGTGGATATATACAAGCTGGTTTTGTGCATGGGCCTGTTCTTGGTGTACCAGAACAATATCTGAAGCTGCAGAGACAAATGCTGGGCATCTGTTCCCCTACAAGAGTAGCTGTAGCATGTAAGACGCTGTGATGGAGATCCCTTCATGTGTGGGAAGCAGATGGAGGGTGCATGTGTCCTGAACGACAGTCCCAGTTCCTAAGGAGCAACGGGTGAGTGAAATGGATGGAAAGAATCATAGAATCCCAGACTGGTTTGGGTTAGAAGGATCTTAAAGCTCATCCAGTTCCAACCCCTACCACAAGCAGGGG
>JBCJKH010050439.1:61691-84008 GCA_039877255.1 Loriculus beryllinus | reverse complement strand
TACTTATCTGTGTGTCTATCCCTCCATCCATCTGCTTTATTTTCTTGATTATTCATCCTGTCATTTGAGGGTTGTTTTCACAGCTTGTGACTGGGTTGTCAGGTGTAGCATTTCTATATCTTTTTTTCTGAGCTGTGTTGATAATTCTCACTGTCAGGATATTACAGGTTAAAAGCTTTTGTCTTCCTGTGTATGCACGCTGTCTCTATGTTTAAATGAACATGTAGAGATAAGAAGGCAGAAAGTGAATGGTGTAATTACTGTCCTTAATCTCAGCCCCTGTATATAGCACTGTTCAGAGAAAACACACTAGCCCTGCAGATACAGACCTGTTCCTGTTGTACCACTTCAGTTTTTGATTTACATTCTCCTCCCTGCGTGGGTAGGTGTGGACGTATGGAGGGTAGGAAGGAGACTGAAGGCAAGAAATGGCTGCTGTCTGCTTTCAGCAGCCTGTCTGAAACGTCTACAAGAGCACTCATTCTTCAGCAAGCCTTGGGGTATGTGTTCGCTTCCCTTTTAACCAGGTCTTGAGGATGGATATCATCCACGGGTATCTGGAAGGTGAGTTCACATCAGTCCTGCCCCTCTTGCACCCCTCAAGCCTTTTACCCCTGGAGAGGTTCATGTGCATGTTTTAGCTCTTAAAAAAAGTAACAGAAACACTGCCATGCCTAAGAGAAGTTATCTCTCTATGGAGTTAGAATATTGCAAGTACTAGCCCCCCCCCCATTTCTCCTGGACATTTTTGTTAGAGGCTAAAATACATACTGCTGGTCTTCCATTATGCACTGATTTGCAGAAGATCAGTGTTTGCTGGTTGTTGTGTGTCTTCCTATGCATACATCACCCCTCTGCACCCTGAGAAATCACTAGTGGTTATGAAATAGATTCCAGAGCACCATTTGATGGCAAGTAAAGGAAAACAAAGGGAATGATTACCAAACACAGAAAACCCAAGACTAAGAAGAAATAGCTGGAGGTAGAATGAATCAGTCATGGTTATAGCATGATTATAGATACAAGCTTCTTAGGACATAAGAATAATCCAATTGAGATGATGTGCTGTTCCTAAATTTAAAACAAAAGAAAAAGAATACTTCCTATCAAAAGTCTATCTGCTCATTTCTCATGCAATCATGCCTCATTTCAGTCTCAAATTTACTCTGCAGAGCTAGGTGTGATTACCTAGCTTGTTTCTCTTGGGGACAGGTCCTGATGGCTCTATTCAGCTCCAACAAAAGCCTCTTAAGCACCCACCAGGAAGGTCGGGAGAATTGGCCTTAAGCAAACAAGTGTTTGTTCCTGGGCAAAGCTCTTGTTCTGTCTAATTATACAATTGTTAGTGCAGCTCAGGTTAGTGTCAATACTGCAATTAGCGTGGTAGAGATTTGCTTTTAACTGTTTCAGTACCTTTAGCAGGAGCTTTGGTGACCTCTTTTGCTCCCTGTAGGTGGAAAGACCAGAATCTGCCCTTTACTTGATAGTTGTGAATAGATTATCTCAGAATTGCAAGAAATGCCGTTGTTGTAGCATTCTTCTAACATCTTCCATGGTGTCCTGCACTCCTTGTCACAAAGCTCTTGGTGACTGGCAGTAACCCATCCCCTGCTATGGCATCAGGGACACCTTTACTGTGGTCTAGATAACTGTTTAATGGAAAAATAAAATAGAAACGATGGGAAGACTGAAGAGCAAAGCACTGAAAACCACTCATCTCCATACAGTTGTTGTGGGAGGGAGTTTCCACCAATGCCATCATCACTGTCACTACTGAAAGGAGACTACCAGAGCTGGTCATCTCTGCTAAGCTGTCAAGAGGCTGGTGTGCCCTGGCTCATGGAGATTTCTAGCTCATTTCTTTAGGAATCACAGACTTTAAAAGCAACCCCCTTAGGAGGATCAGAGCTGCTATAAGGACTGACAGAGATATAAAGGGTGTGAAAACCAGAAGTGTGATGGTCGTTTTGTCCACCTCCTGAGCCAGCATGCTAATGCCTTGGTACAGCTGAGACCCAGCTGATCAGCCCTGGCATACCACCACCCACCTCTAAACCTCGTTTTCTCTGAAATGTAACAGAAGATGGCTCTGATCCCTCTGCCAGCCATGGTTTTGGGGGACTGAAAGGGAGCATCTATGCCTTTTTTGGCATTTAGCTTTCTGGATTTGGAGATTTTCACAAAAAGCTTGAATAGAGCATAGTGAACAAGCAGAATTTCCTAATCAATGTGAGGATCCTTCAGGAGCATCCAATGGAAGCTGAATTCACAGATCCAAGTGTTCAAAATCTGTATCAGAGATAATGACTGTTGACACAGATCTAATTTAGGCACTTGCCAATGGGGCAAGCAAATCTGCTACTTCTTAGAAGTATTTAAAGCCAACCTAAGAGCAATCACTTCAGAAAGTTAAATGCTTTTTGTGGTTTGTTCTTTCTTGCTCATCTGCTGCTCCTGCTAAATGTGTCACCTCTAGCGCTCTCTTCTCAGCACCTTGCACTTTATGCAAGGCCTGGGAAACTCCATGGATAATCACTGCACTTTTGTCATAACACTCAAGGAAACATGGTAAGCTAACAACAGATGGGTCTGCTTTGAAACTGCAAATTTCTCTGCCTTTTCTTCTTTCACTTTGGTTTGAATCAAAGCACTACTGAACTCTCCTCCCCACGTTTGAGCTTGTTTATTGAATAGTGCAACACTCTATTTATTAACTCCTGTCCCTGTGAATGTGTTGGAAATAAGGAGTTTCCATGTGTGTGGGAGAGCCCTTTGAGATAAGGAAAGAAAGCGTGAGAAAAAAGTATAATGCCACAAATTATTGTCTTAGCATTCTAGAGAAGAAAGGCAGAGGCTTACGCCTGGAAAACAGCTTGTCATTTGTCTTTAATAAGGAATGACTGCAAGCAGATTTCCTACAGACACTGGCTGCATATTGAACTGGTTAAAAATCATGTGCTTATTGATTGTTGTAGTCTTTCCCCGGCTGCCGTGCCTCATCCCCTCTTGGGAGGTTTTGGCCATGGTATCCCCACGTTCCCAGTGCATTACCAAGGGTGATGCTTCATGCAGCACACAGCCACAGATGTCAAGCAGAGACACTGCCAGGCTTCACTGCTCTTTCATGAGGGACTGAGGAAAATAAGGGGACCCAGGGTTCCCATCTTCCTATTTGTCTAGCTGGAGGGATGGAAAAGAGGCACTTGATTACTCCATGCTCAGTTGTGTTGGTAGATTTTCCTCTTGTTTTAAAGGTTGCAAGATCTTTCAGGCTGAAAGAAATACATGCTTCTGATCCTGTATCTTTGTTTTTGCTTCTAAAGAAATACTAGTATGGTTGACTCTGGGTTAAGAGGGATGAAATACACTTCACCAGCCATGAAGGGGATGAGTTAGAGCTGAAGGCAGTACTTAGAAGTCCCAAAAGAGGGGCTACAGCTCCCCTACCATCCAACTAAATCTGTGTCTTTTTTAAAACATGAACAGACGAACAAAGTAGGCCATAAATCAAACCACAGTCTTAGACCATGCTTTAACATTCATGCTCCACTCTCGCTGCCTACAGAAATGAGTTTGCATACTAAGGGTCAGTGTTCTCTGATCTCCTGCATCTGTCCTTTTCCTTCCACTCTTCTGTGTTTTCACTGTGCTCCTGATAGATCAGTATCTCAGGAGAGTGAAAAGCATCTGCCCAGGCTCCATCCATTGGGGTACAGTGACCTTTCAGGGTTGAGGGAAAACAAGACAGTATGTGTGGACACTGTAAGTCAGGGTGGGACTCAGGCTCATGGTGTACAGAGGAGGTAAGTGCAGTCCTGGGCTGGCAGTAGAGAAATGCTGAATCCCTGGCCCTACAGAAAGCCCAAAGTGACTACGATCCTGATGCCACCACCACAGCTCTTAACGTGAGATTGGGTGAATCTAAGACATGGCATTGTTAATGCCTGAGACAAATTTCTGTTAAAATCTCAGTGAATCATTTTACTTTGAAGCCAAGAGTCTCATCAGAAATTGGTACCCATTTATGAAGTATCTGAAAAAAATCTGATTGCTGAAACAAACCCCAAACACTTGAGCAACATCCTTCTGAAACCTGGACTCTGACCTGCTGGAGCTAAGGAATTCCAAATTGCTAGTCACTCTTAAAAACTGCACTCTTAGTCCAGTCCAGGGTATTTTAAGGGGAGAAAAACCCAATTCAAATCAGCAGCTCTGCAGTTCTGAGTAACTGCAACAATAGACTGTGTCACTTTATAGAGACAATGCCTTAGGAAAGGGTTAATTCTGTTTTCATGCTTTTTAAAAATAATTATTTGTTGTCACTGTGAAGAGTGACTGATAATAATAATTACAGCTCAAATACACTGTTCAGTGCTTTCCATCAAAGAGGCTAAGTGCAAATCAGCTAGTCCAGGTTTTTTTGAGAGCGCTCATAATTAGGTTCCTACCATCATATTCCTTCATTTCTCACAGAAAGGGGGGAAACTGCCTTCTGAAGTATCAGAGTTTTGCCTAATAACAGAAGCTTGCTCCTGAGTGCTGTTTGAAATCCACAGGGGAAGAGAGAGAATGAAGCAAACAAGGGCAAGATTTATCCCACGGCATCTATGCATTGTTGTTTCTCTCTCTAGCTTTTTTCCTAGTTGCCTTATAATGTTTTAAAGAGAGTTATAAAATGGTGCTTAGTTTAATACTGTTCAGAGCTCAGCTACATCTCTACCCTGATCATGTCACCTTTTCATTCAGTGACTCCATTTCTCATCTATCAAGTGGGGACAATACACCGTTTTATTCAATCTCCATCTGTCTGGCCTATCTATCCTACAGTGTGTTTGAGTCACATAGTATTTCTCACTATTATACCAGATGTAGTATATTGAGACTTTTTTAACTGGGTCTCAAATATATCATTAAAACAAGAAGTAGATAGGTTAGTGATCCTGAATCCTGAAAACACGTATAGCCAAGTGAAGTTAATACAAGGAACTGAGGCAGAAATTGATGTCCACAGACAAGGAAGAAGAGAAGATGTTTTGGTTGAGACCTCTCTGGTGAAATAGTGGCTGTGTAGGAGAAATTGCTAGGCTGTAGCTCAGCTTTAATGCAAAAAGCCTATGAAATAATTTCTCTATGGATATTTAAAAAACTGGTTTGTAAAGGAAAATGCCAAAGCATGAGAAATTACCTGCTTTGGGTTTGGGTTTTGTTTTTTTCTTTTTGTCCACCTGAAGTCTCAGCTTATTTCCAAGGAAAGGTGTTCAAACAGGGTCAGCAGTGTATCAGACCCTTGAAAAATTAATGGAAATCCTACAGCATGAACTTCCTCCCAGAAAGCTGGTGCAAGAATGGGTGGGTTTATGGTAATCACATTAACGCAAAACTGGTCTTAAGAAAAGAATTTTGCAAAATGCCTGGTGGACATGAAGACAATAGGGTAGTGGCTGCAATGACAATGGAAAGCACTTTCCCTAATGGGAAACATTCTCATTATTCATACCATGCCCCTGCACTGTGTGGCTCTTGGGGTGGTGAAATGTAGGGTGGATCCAAATCCCTAAATGCAACTAATCCAAGTTATCTAATTGCTCCTAATGCTTTCCTCGTTGGTGGGCAGAGGAAACTTGTGTAATGAAAAGCAGCATTAAAATAGCACCAGGATTCTGTCTTCTGACACCAAAAGAGGCGCTAGTCTTCCTGCTTTAAGGATGCCAGCCACTCCAGCTCCCCAGCCAGCTTTCTTTGCACATTTTGTACAGTATCTCAAACAGTACTAACGAATGCAATTAGGACGAATCACGTAACAAGGATGAATCAAGGGTACAAAGGGGATCTGGCTGCTCAATAAAAATCTAAAACTAAAACCACACGCTGGACCCCTTTCAGAGCTGGAACTGTTTGACCAGAATACATTGCAATATAATATTTTTCTGTTCTTTGGCCCAACACTGCAGCTATGGCCATGGAGGCATTTCTGATTTTTAATAATAGAACCATGCATAAGTTCTTTTAGAAAGGCTTACTAAATAACGCAGCAATTTTTCCCAATTACTGTTCAAGGCAAATGGCGTGAGTGTCCTTGCCACTAAACAAGGGGATGTTCTCAATTTAGTGTATTAGTTTGGCTGGATAAGTAAGACACTTTCCACACTTATACCCTTCCAGCAGATTTATCTGTGAACCCAAAGCCCACCTTTAAGCTTGAATCCAAAGCCTGTTTGCAGCCATCGGGATGCATTAACATGACCAGGGGAGTATGGATTCAAGTACCCTTTGCAGACCAGACTCTAGTGCTGTTGATAGACTACCATGTCCATGCTAAGAGGACCATACAGCTCGAGTTTTGGAGCTCTACAGGCAGAAATGAGCAGTAGTACCCAATGAACTCATGCTTTAGCATAGCATTCTACGTTTAATCATTTGGCAGACGATCAGGACAGACCACTAATCTGTACACATATCCTGAAACTACCTTTGCACCACATTTGTTCAACACAGTCAACACTGAGAACAGGCTGACAGCCAGAAATACGAAGAGACAATGTGCATGACTCCACTGCTTTATGCCCTCTTTAGCTCACCTACCAGGAGCTTCCACTGTTGAGTGCCTTCCTGCAGACTCTCAGGATAGGGAGGAGAAGGGGGGTGGGAATTTATAGTTATGACAAAAACTAGAAGCCACACATTCTCTTCAAAGAAAGAAAACATAAATCATCCCAAAGGACAGCTAGGAGAGAAATAAAAGAGAAAATACTAATACCTTTTCTCAGGACTCATCTCTGTATTGGTGGGCAAATTCTGAGCAAAGAATTGGTTTACCTCCGTCACTTTGTGTTTTTCACTGGTACAGTCGAATAAATATTGTTGTTCCCTTTTTGGAATATGCATTAGTTGATTTTTAAGTATCAGGGCAGCAGTCCCCAAGGGTGTGCTGAAAAGAACGAACCAACCAATTTCACAGTAAATAATTTATTCCACAAATATTGCTTCCCTTCCCAGCTCCTGAATTGGTTCTGGATGGTTCACAAAATTCTCAGATTTATTTGTTATTCAGAATTGCTTATAAATTTCTGCCATGAATAATGAAATTGGTCTGCAGATTGCTCACTAACAGCCTTTTGTGAATAGTTGTAATTCACTATACAAAATTCATGTTGTGATATCATATGTTAGCTATGTTTTGTGATACTGTCTTTGACTGGATGAATTACATAGCTCACCAGGGAGTGTGGAATGAATTGTGATTGTAAAAGTCTTGATTAGCCATTTCTAGGCAAAGTAGGGAAAATAATCTAAGCGTAGATGTTTGTTAGTGGCAGAAATGTTTCTCCATCCACTTACACTGATATAATTGGGAGACTGCTTCACTGACGTCAGCAGAAATGCTGACTGTAAAATGGAGGTGAAAAAGGCATTACAGTCAGTACTTCTGAAATAATACAATCACAGGGGGTTTCCCAGCTGGCATTTATTTGCCAATGAAAACGACAGAAGCAGCAGAACATTCTTTTAACCATTGTTTCATATCATTTACATGGGATTTGTCCCACTGAATCTGATGTACTTTTATACTTGTGAGTCAACAGAAAGGCTTCATAAAGGCTTCTCTAGCTGCTGTTTGCTTTATAGCAATATAGGCTTTAACAGAGCATTTGTTCCAGTTGCAGTGTTAACTTCAGGTGAACAGGAAGAACAAACATCAGGTTAAACAACATCCTCTGTGCCCGAAAGTCCTTCCTCAGGTTCACAGCCTGGGCTTCTTTTCCCATGCCCCCTCCCCTCGGCTATTAGCTGACTTTCCCCCAAACTGTTATTTCCCATCCACATACCCTCCAGCATGGCCATGGCTCTGCTGCTGCAGTCTCAGGAGAGGCAACCAGAAATGACAGGGATCAGTATCTTTCCTATGCTGCATGCAGGCTCTCTGCATCTCCCAGCATCAGAGGGTGCAGAGTGAACACTGAGACCCTGATGCTCACTGTATTATTCATGACACAATCTCTTAAATGGGGCCAAAGACAAACTCCCCAAACTGAGAAGTGCAATAGCTCTTCAGTCCCCTCTCCTGTTGCTTAACGGTGGTAACAGAACCACACAGAGGAAACGGCGGTGGGACAATGTAAGCACCAACCTATTTTACACAGCAGACGCTGTGCATCGCGTCTTCCTTTTTTTGTGTACACGTGGGTTTTTTTGCCTAAAACAATTTTATTCAATTGACCTTTTAAATTGTATTTACTTTATTTGTCACAAGGGTATAGGGCAGCCCAAGGTGAGAGGAGAAGAAAGCACAGCCATGCTTTCTAAATCCAACAAACTCAATTCCCATGTCAGTATTATTGAACGCTGAGGCTCTGTAAGCAGAAGCACACATGTACACAAACGGATAAAGCTCCCTCATAACTTCCCAAGTATTGCCTGGTCTTCCCATAGCATTTATGTCACCAAGCACCTCCACTGTCATCACTGAAAAAAGGTCTCCATTCCCAGCTTTCTTCCCTATTTTCAAATGTTAGGAAAGGAGACAGCGCTCTGTATTTATGCATATGGCTCATATGAATGCTAAATGTGCTACAAAGCCATGTTCACTCCTCCAGTGCATCTTCAGTCTGCATGTTTATGATCCCTCCCCTCTCTGATTCAAATAGACAATAATAAAAGAAAATCCTTTTGTACAAGACAATGATGTGAATTAAAAAAAAAAACAAAAAAAAAAAACAAAAAAAACAAAACCAACCAAACAACAAAACCTTTACAAATGAGAAAAAAATTCAAGCTGACTTTTCCTAAAAAAACTCAGCAGGAGAGGGAGATGCTGCTCTTAATTTGACAAATCTTTTTTGATTTGGGGTGCGAATTTTTTGTTCCCTTTCCTTCCCTTGCTAATGAAATTCCTAAAGATAAAATGGGTTGTTGTTGCCATAGAAACTTAGCACTGGCAGAAACTAAGACTGCAGATTTATTCATGCGGCTTGTTAGTCAAACTTGATGCAATAACGGAGAATTAATATTTCGGTCTCATCGAGATCTTGTAGCTTTTACCTTTCTGCAGAACCTGTGAGCAGAAAGAAACAGTAAACTCTGCACTGCTGGGCTAAATTCCTTGGTCCTCTCCAGACACTGCGTCAAGGGCAGCTGTGCTTTCTGCACAGGGAGGACTTAAATCCCTTTGCTGCTGGCTGCAACAGAGGTGCTGACATGGTATGAGTGGGCCTGAATGGTGACTACAGGAAATCTGTCCTGGTTTTCTTTTCAAGGCACCTAGGATGAATTTGGCAGAGAACTGATTCTTCCACTCAGAGTCATCTAACGAACAAAGAGTCTTAACCTTCTGGTAATACATACAACACATTTTATGCTCTCAGTGACAGCTATCTTGCAACTATTGATGGATTCACCCTTTCCCTGTTGAATAAATAAGCGCTTATCCTGCTGATGTCAGAGAAACTATGGTGAGGTGGGCAAGTGAATGTGCCATACATATGGCAACTCCGAATTCATCTCAGCAGAGCAGAATGGAGGGTGGAATTAAGATTGTTCCTTAAGTCTGAGTCCTTGTGCATGTTACTCCTGTCTGCATTTGTCCTCCTCAAGCTTTACTTTTTGCTGATGAGAAACTCCTCCAGTCATAAGACATGGGGAAACACACAAAGACACAATTTTTATCAAATATCACTCCTTCATATTCACACAGCTCTTCCAAACAAAGATGTGACACCACAGATAGCTGCAGAGGGGAATATAGGTAGCACTAGCAAAGTCCTAAGGAGTTAGAAAGAAGAAATATTTTGGTCATGAAATGTGATGTTACTGCTTAGGTTACTTATGGTTCTTGGGCACAAAGTACAAGAGACGCTGTGAGTCTCAAACCACTTTTTCCTGCCTCCCAGATTTCAAACTTGATGATCTCAAATTTATTTGATGAAATAGGAGCATTTTTAGATTCCTTCCCACCCCTGTGCACTTTCCAAACCAACACACTGGGCAGTTAAACAGCACGTGAACACAGAGAACAAGGAAAAGGGAGGGAACACAGCAAAGCAATGCAGCACTATATCCAGTACACTGACATGGTGTAGTGGAGAGCACATGTACTATTCACTCAGAAAAAAACCCTAACCAATGTCACTAGTCCTATCCCAAGTCCATCCAAAGCAAGTTTACTGCATGCGTGGGTTTGCCTGCAGAGATACCATTTTATTTTACCCACATAGACTGTTCTGCCCATCCACAAGACAAACCGTCAAAGTCTGTCTCATGGATCCCTAGTGTAAGGGTGGAAAAGAGCCCACTAAAGGAACTAGCTGAACTGGCTTTGAATCATAAAAGGTGGGGAACATAAGTGTTTAGTTGGCATTTTAATTGTGGAGGATTACACTGATTAACTGGACCTTCATTTTAATAAAAAAAAAATATGTATTTCTGCTACAGGATGAGGAGTTTAAGCCCCTCGCCTGTCTCTCCTTATCATGCTTCTCAAGAAAGCTATATTTTTTTCCCCTCTAAGTGGGTGCTTTGATTTAAAGCTGTAGGACAAATTGGGAAGTAAGAAAGTGTGAGCTGTCACTATCTTCAAGGCCTGTCAATGACATGGGAGGGGCTCAGCACCAACCATCTCTCTCTCCAAAACACCTCAGTACTGAACAAACGCATCTCCTTTGCAGTAATTGATATAAGTTAGTGAATTCAATCAAATCAATAAGCCTCTGAAAGTCTTTTATTTATAACTGCTTTGCCCTCAAATTACTCGGGATGCTTCAGGATTAGGCATACTGAGCAAGATCCTCTATTTCACTGGAGTTCCTAGAGGTACATCTGCCCTACAATCATTAGTAAAATAAATTAGAATGCTTGAAGGAGCAGCCTGATTAGGAAGCAGAGTGATCGCTAGCAACTATTGTCAATGTTGCGTGCTTTGTTCCACTTACAAGGCTAATTACTGTAACAAAGTGGATCATTTAAAATGGAAATTCCGGATGACTCTCAATGCAAATGTTCATGATTTTTTCCTGGATGCATCACAACTGTATACAGGAAACAAAGGACAATGGAAGTAATCAAAACATAACTAAAGTGAACAAACTATTCAATGGACTTTTGTTAAAGCATATTAAAAATGTGTATTTATCCTCATTCTTTATGAGTTTTTTGTTTGAGGTCCACTATCAAACCATCTCCACATCTCTTGCGAAACAGCATTGTCCACCCAATAAGCCTATTATACTTTCTGACTTCAGTCCAAGAAACCCAGTCAACCTCTCAGGGGAATCACTGACTGATCTGTTAATCTCAGTGTCATGGGATTGAGCAGAAGTTCTCACTCAGTCACATTCTTAACTCACAACACATCTCCACTCTTACTCAGCAATGCTCTTCAGCACTGAAACTGGGCTTACAGAAAAGTTATGCGTTAATCATGTGTTCAACTGTTTGGCACATCAAGCCTCAAGTCCATATTGTCTGGAATAACCACCTGACATTTGGGCAATGTCCTTCTCCATTTGCATAGACTGAGCTAGTGATGTGACAGCTGGGTATGTGGAGAGTCTGCAGGATTCAGCCAAATGTTGCCTTTTTTCTCAATCCATAAGATGGTTTTTGAGGCAGGGAGGAATTCTGAGAAGGAGGATTAAGGAGAAATCAGTTTTCAAGAAGGCATTCTGAGCATATGCTAATCTTTAATTGTCTTCAGTATACTGCAGTCCTCACCCATTCAAGTACAAAACCTGAGGCTGTTTGTAACAGGGCAATGTGCTTGGAGAAAACTTTTTCGTTTGAATATATAGTACCCAGCCTACTCATTTGTTCCTAAAGGGGAAATGGGAGAGAAAAACTGTACATTTAAACAATGTACAAGAAAGCTTTGAAATCATTCCCTGACAAGGTAAATTCAGATTCTGACATTCCTCTTTTCCCTGCTGTATTTACTCCTGATTTGACATGTAATATTTACCCATAGGAAAAGCATCTTGCAAAAACTGCCGAAGTATTACTTTGCATAGGAAATTTTGGCAAGCTTGGACTGACAGCTGCTTATTTTTGAGTGAATACCACATGTCTGGGGAGAGTACTGAGTTGTAACTGCCACAGCAAAGAAACCACCTAGGACTAGTTCTAAGTGACGTGCAGACCAGACATGTACCCACGTTCCCACAGTTAATTTATCTGGATTTTAAAAGAACACTGTAGGTTTCTTTTTATAACCCTTCTGAACTGATGGATTTATCTTTTTTTGAGACTCAAAAGTAGACAAGAGGTCTGCAAAGTTGCACCACTTTCTGCCTCTGACAGAATTATTCCTTCGCACAACAGATACACCCACTGCCATCGCTGTCAGAGTTGGCTGGGAAAGCAGCATCCAAGAGGCCTGATCTGAAGCCATAGAGCAGCAAAAATACATACGTATTTCTTTGAAAGGGTACATACAGACATCTTAATTCTATTGCTTTAGAGGGTCCACTACTGGTTTTTAGAAGTAATCTGCATGTGCACACAGGGTTCAATCCATGCACAGTTGCACAGATGTGCTGCAAATGCTTAGATCAATTGTGCTTGCACAGTAGGTCTGCTTAAAACCTATTGGTCTTACCCTTTTTTAAGATGTGCCAACTTGGTTTGTCTACGTACAATTGGATAGAACTAAAAAAGAATCTGACTTTGTTTCATCCCAGGCACTTCTGTCTTTATGAGAAGGAAAAAAAAAAAACCCAAACAACCAACCAAACTAAGAACACATTAAACTTTCTCTTAAATGTACAATGTCAAGCACTTTTCAGGCTGCCAGTGTAGTGGTGCCAATGGCACTTTACTGATCTGAGTATTATATCAGGACAGTAAATGAGGACCAGTTATTGTGCTCACTGCCGTTATGTGCTGCAGAACCAGTGTAAGTGGGTTGAGACTCAGCCTGATTGTGCTAGCAGGAAAGAAAACAGATGTTTGTAATAAAGTGCAACTTCAACTGATGTGGTTTTCAGTGATGGAAAAAAAATGAATGTAACTTATACACCAAGGGCAGAAGTGTGTAGCAAACAAAGCAAGGGTGTGAAAGAGAATCACTAAAATTTCTGATCGGCTTTTCACAGTATTTTTGACGTCTGTGTAAATCCACTGCCTTGAATGCAGTTACCCAAGGCAACTAAGGATGGAAGGAGAAAACATTTTTATTATTTAAGAACCAGGAAATAAAAATTATTACAATAAAGAGCAAACCAGATTGATCCAAGAGGAGTCAAACTCTGTCTTTCCTAGAGGAGCTCAATATGACACTGGCTTCAGTTATGTCTCCCTTACACACCACCAGACTCATTAATAGTATATCCTCTCACTGAGGTGAATTAATTTCTGACTTTGCCAAATGAGTAGCTCTTAAAGAGACTGAAAGGGCAAAGAAAGATAGGGAAGGCTAAACCTAGAAAAAAGATTGACATGCCTTTGTCCTAAACCAAATATTTACTATTGTCAATAAAATATTAATCTGCCACCTGTGGCAAGATAAACAGTTTGTCCTGGGTACAACTGCAGCAGTCACTGGGACACTGAGTAACAGCAAAATGGGCCTTTTTTCATTTCTGGGAACACGTTGAGCTGAGTGCCTGTCCCATTGGGCTCTGCTTAATTTAACCAAGGGGAACAACCTCTAGGCCAAATCAATCAATAAATAGAGTGGTTACCTACTAACATTTGGCCAAATTTTGGCCCAGAAGGTTTTATGAGTATTCTGAGCTCTTGACTTCCATTGAAATCAGTTATACAATTATGGCATTCCTGAAAGCACAACAGAGGCATCATTTTCAGTTTTGACATGAGTGCTCATCTATTAAGTTGACAAAATTGCATGGCTGCATGCCTATGGCAGTTTTGGACAGAGAATTACATTCCTGATGAACCTAGTTGGGATATCTAGCAGCCCAGCCAAGCAGATACAGACCAATGACTGTCAGAATGTATGGGGAAGGAGTGATAATTAAGCCCAAGTACTGTACTTGGACACCCCTGCAATGTTCAGCAACTGCTCCCTAGGCATTTTCCAGTTGACAAATCACTTGACTTCTGTCCTATCACAACAAATATTCCCCTCTGGAGAAAACTGCAGCCTAGTGAAGGTTAGAGCCAGCTTTGGCACACACTCAGGTTCATGGCTGTTTGGACGCGATTTTTGGTTGAGTATCTCTATTTACAGTGAGCTTAGTAACTGGGGGTTTGCCACACCTTTTGTCAGATTCATCCCCTTGTAGTTCTTGAAGCAGAAGATCATTGCAAGCAGTGCAGTGCCTGAGTCATCTTTACTCTGGCTTGGGATGATCTCCTTACCTTGTTCATCATTTCAGCCATCATTTACAGCTCGGAACAGTGATCCTAAGAATATGGCACAGATATGTCCCTCATATCTTCTGCTCCTCAAGGATTTCCAAGTACAAGACACCTAAAGCCTATAGACTACATGGAGGGCTAGTCTTGATGCTTTTTTTTTTTTTAAGAAAGGAGGAGTTCATATGTTTTGTTGCTACTCTTTGGCCATATCTTTCAGAGTCCTCTAAGATTTGACATTAGGAAACTCAGAAGACTAAAGTTACACAGACCTCAGTGTAGCTTTCTCCCAGACTATCCCGAGGCCAGCTCACTCCTGGGTCACACCAGGGAGCAGAAAAAAATTCAGATCACTGCCAGATACAAATACAGCATTTCACTGCCAATGCCATAACTATTGCAGTGGATAATTCAAAGTCACCATGACCTCAGGCAGATCCCTCTGGGATCATGCCCCTTATTGTTTCTGAGTGTAATTAGTTCACATATCATAGCAGTAACCCAAACAGCATTTCCCCCTCATGGCACTGACTTGGTAGCTCAGAGGAGCTTGTTTGTCACTTGACCTGCAAGGATGTTTGTTACACAGAAAAGAAAAGGTCACAGATATTCCCCTTATATCACCAAGGAGACATGAAAGCAAGTGCTATGATTTAACAGAGCAAAGTAGGGTGGGTGCCATTGCACACTTGAGAACATTATCAGCAGGGCTGAGGAAGGAAATGGGTGGACAGGTGAGACCTGGGATGGGAACCGGTCTTCACACTTAATCTTCGGACTTCACATCCCTTGTAGTCAACATGATGCAGACAGGGGGGTTCAGCAATTTCAGAAAGCTAATTATTTTGGAAGGCACCTCTCTAATCATTTTACATAAAGCCTGTGATGCATGTTGAGGATAATTAACACTTGCTATGTGTCCTTAAATGTCTCTCACAAATGTCAGCTCTGTCAGATGAAGAAGAGGTGTTGAGAGTCTCTGTTACAAAATGCACTGGGAAAGTAGCAGCTATTTCCGTATCTGTTAGAATAGCACGTATTAATGCATTTCGTTTGTGCATGGGTATTTTTAGGTTTCAGAATTATGCAAATTGTTCTCCAAATTACACAGCCCTGAGATAGCAGCTAGTAGCAGTTGCAGCTGTCAGTGTCATATGGTGTTGAGCACCCAGCAAGTTGCAGGAGAGAGTATGGAAATGGTTCTGGGCATCACTAAAGTGCCAAATATCTACTAATAGGCAAATCACATACAGTGCTGATGGGCCTGATATAAGAAGGGAGACAGCACTGAAATGGGCCTCTTCACTGAAGTCTTTCCATGGGACTCCTCACCGGTGGTGTTATTAGACTTGCTGTTTCTCTGTGACTCAGGTAGTATTAGATGTCATTACCAATAGGAACCAGAATGGACAGTTTTATTATCAAGGTCAACAGTGCCATTAAAATACTTCCAGGCATCAATCTTCCACTCCTAATGAAAGGCAACACAAAATAAATTGGCTGACCACTTAACCAGCTGGTAGAGAGGCAGGAGAAAGATTGGACAGAATGGCAGATTTATTTCCTGTGGTTGTTTTTAGGAGGCAAATCTTCAGAAGGTACAAACCTGTCTGCCCTACAGACAGAGCACTGAGACCCTAAGTGCTAAAGGAATAGTTGCAGAACTTCCCTGAGAAATTTGTCTGAAAAGTCTTTTTCATGGGACTGATGAGGACTGCACTGGAAGGAAGGTGCTTGCCTCCAAAGCTGATATCCTTGTACACAGCCATAGCACAACCATTAGTGGGATCTGCCTTTCTCTATTACCTGGAGCTGGAAACTGAGGCATGGGGCAATGGTTCTTTATTATTGCCTTTCTCAAATTCACCCGGGAAGCATGTGGCTGAGAACTCAGGCTCCCTGAGTGCCAGTCTTGTATTTCAAGAGCTGATGACGAAGGGGGAAGTTGCTTGCAATTAGCCACACTTCCCTGCCTTACAGAAATAGAGTTGCTGTTTTACCCTGGTATTTTTTATCTATAAAAGCCTTCTACATGGCTGATCTCTGTTGAAGAAAACCACAGTGAAAGAAAGAACAGGTGCAAGTCCCTAACAGAAGATTAGCATTAAATCCTGGAGCTTTTAACTCCATATAACTCAGATTTATGTTTCCTTGTACTCTGCTTCTTCATCCTCCACCCGTTTTGTTTCTTCTTTTTTTTTTTTTTTTTTAAGAAAAATTAGTTTTCATATTAAAACAGCATGTCTGTGCAGTAAGCTCATGTGGAACCTTTCACTTTGAGACACCTGGGGTCACAGCCTAGCTTTTGTAAGGCACTGTAGTGCTCTCCAGGCTTACCCTTGTTCTCCTTGAATTCCAGCCTAATAATCACCAGACTTCACAGAACTCATGAGCTCAAGACCCCGTTAAACAGACAGTGGGTTCTGGCTAGAACTGTGTTGCACTCACCATGTAGGGAAGCAGGAGCTGGAGCGCTAAAGGTCAGGAGAATTAATAGGAGAGCACAGGAATGACATCCCACAAGCTCAGCAGGACTTCCAGCTTTTGGCTGAAGAGCTTTGGGGATAAAAACATCCTTTACTCAGGGTTTCACCTGATCACAGCCATTAAACAGAGGAGATTTAAGTTAGATATAAGGAAGAAGCTCTTTACTGTGAGGGTGGTGAGGCACTGGAACAGACTGCCAAAGGAAGTTGTGAATGCGCCATCCCTGGAAGCATTCAAGGCTAGGCTAGATAGAGCCTTGGGTGACATGGTCTACTGTGAGGCATCCCTGCCCATGGCAGGGAGATTGGAAGTAGACTATCTTTAAGGCCCTTACCAACTCAAACCTTTCTATGATTCCATGACTTGTACAAGGCTTATTCACATTATTAAATGGCTCTCAGTCATGAGCAATGAAAAATCAGTCACCTTTTTTTTTCCCTCACTTTCTTTTCACAGAAAGAAAACCAGAAAATGCAGCATCCAAAACCAGACAATGGAGCAGAAATGGATGTAAATCAACAGGAAATATTTTAAGGATGCAGAGAGAGTACTGCAACTGAGTAAATATGGGCTAGAGGGTCAGCAACAGCAGATGTTAGGAATGAATGGGATAGAAATACAACGGTTCAGGAAGGATAGGCAGGTTGTCATGATAAGTCTTGTGGATTGCTTACTAAATTCTGTTTACAGGGTAAACATTTTGTTCAAGGGCTGCTAAAAAGATTTAAGAGAACTGTGCAAAAATGTTCTCTGCTCTATAAAAATGCTACTGCTTTGCCTTTCTTGTCTGGATAGCAGAATAAATGAGTACTACAAAAATACTGTTGCAACTAACACCAAACATAATTTTTCAATTGTTGAAACAAATGATCTGTATATTTCTCTTAGTGAAAGAAGTAAATTAAAGGGAGGGGGAGACAACACTTTGGAAGGTCCTGAAGTGCTCTGACAAAGGGTGTCACTTGGGATCTGCTTGCCTAGTTCTGTGGTTTAATTGTATGAAGATGCCCAAATGCATCATGTGATTGCAAAGCTCATTAGCAAAATTAATTCACTGTGCTCTATTCATTTTTTACAATCCTGATTTAAAGCCATGGAGGATTTTGCATCTGGAGCTATCTGAAAACAAAGTAGCTCTTGAAATATTTTTTTCTGGTTAATATTAGTAGAATATAAATCAGACATTTATGGAAACCACAGATTTTTTCAATATGAGATCTCCCACATAATACCCCTCATACTGAACAGACAAATAATAGTATACCAAAAGAATGAGGACCACAGGGGCAAAACAGAAGCCTCATCAAATAAAGCTTTAGTTCAGAAAAAGAAATTGCTTTGTTATAATAACTGGTTTGCATTGAGACACTAGATCATACACCGGTTAAGAGGTGAACAGAAGTGTGAAGCTCTGGCTTCCCATATTCATGTGTTTTGTAACCATATGCAAATCACACAGATGCTTACACTTTGCTGAAATGGAAAACATGATACCTTGCTGGAAAGAAGTTGCCTGAAAATCACAGATGGCTTTCTTTTCTCAACGTGTGCCTGTGAGCTAGCATAACTAGGTGGCTATCATGTCTTATGCGACTTGGAAGAAAAATTCACCTAATCAACATGTGCAAACAGCAAGAAACCTGTCTGCAAAGAGCTGGGACAACTACAAAGTTTTCTTACTGTTTTGAGAGATAACAAGAATAATGGTAAGGATTAATAAAACATTCCCTGCCATGCTAAGCAGGAATATTCAGAGCTGGATTGCAGTCACAGCAATTCAGAAAATTCCTTATTTCAAAGTGGTACTTTTTCTCATTTGCAATCTAAGGTTTGGGTCAAAAGTTTAACTTCCAGGTGTAACTTTTTTAATTGGAAGCTCAAATTCATCCAATCAAGCCTGCAATAAGAGCAGGCATTGGGCACTTGTGTAGGGTGCTACATAGATACATTGCTTCAGGATGGACTATTCTGCTAACTGATTGAGATCTCACCCTGTGAAATAGAACAGGGCATTTGCTTCAAAATCATTAATGTGCTCTTATGCAAGACACTCCTCCTGCACTTCATTAGCTATTTGTGTGGGCACTTATTTATCCACAGACGTGAAGCCACAGCCAAACCCTCAGATGACAAATGAATCCAACGCATTTTCTACCAGTGAAGGGCCGTGCTCAGAAGGCGAACGTGCAGATAAGCAAACTCAGAACTCCTGGGTGGTTCCCAGTCCTCTGCTGTCATTTTCCTGCTTCATACAGCTTTGTGATCTAATTGCATTTTTGGGCACCTGTGTTTTCGGGATATTTCTTTTTTTTCTTCTAACAACTCAAATTGCTCCAGGAAGAATCAGTTGTCATGGCTCCCTGCTTTTAAGGCTGCTGCCGCCACTGCTGCCTGACAATAAGAGGAACAGAGGACCAAAGGAGACAGGGAGAAAAAGAATCCTAATTATAGCCCAGACTGCCTTTCTCTCTCTAAGGTGGAAAGGAATGTAAATTATAATTGTTGGGTACAAAATCAAATAGAATTACTTATCTCTTGAAATCCCCACTGATCTGGCCACCGCACAGTTAAGCAACATGCTGCCTCATTATTCCAATGAGATACTGCTGCAGAAGAAGAAACTCCCAGGCAGCACAATAAACCAGCAAACATGCAGGAGATGGCTTGCAATTTCCCTCCACTCTCTTCCAGGTAGATTTCCATATTTCTCTTTCAAATGAAAACATATCTGTGGCACCTATCCCCTGGATCCTGAACAAGCTTGCTCTAGGGAGAAATATGAGAAAATTACTCTTGGAACAGCAGACAGTCAAGAAACTAAAACATGGTCAGACTTCAGCAGGAAAAGCCTGTAGCAGGATTACCAGTTCCTCATATAGATTATTTTTGGAAGAGAAATGGAACCTTCCAGTCCTCTGGAAGCCCAGCCAGCCAAGGAGGAAACTGGAGCCCTCCACTTCTCTTCTTGTCTTTTAGACATAGAAAGTTAATTTTGCTGGAGTCCTCTTTCTATATAGAGAAGGAAAGTCAGTATTGCACGTGGTTTGCTCACGTGTTGGAATAAATCTGTTGTTTCTTTAAAGGTATTTGGGTAGCTGAAGGAACAGTGAAATTGCCTACGAGGATACGCAAAACTACCACATGCTCCTTCCTTCTCTTTAAGCCAGTGGGGATTAGGAACAAATGGATGGACTAGGACACTCTAGCCTGAAAAAGGGCAATTAAAGGGTGATAAAATATACTCACAAGAGGGCTGGAGTAGATGAACAGGAAACATACCTTTACTAAAAACCTTGACTTTGCTTGACTAATGCTTGCTGTGGGTGTGCAAGCTTTGGTGGGACCCAAGGCAAAGGCTGACATTAGGGCTGCTTGATGTGAGGGCGAAAAAACCCACAGCTGTGTATAATAGAGCTCTGACAGAAAGCACACCCCAGGGGAGCTGTGATTCAGACCTTATTGAAATCATTAGCAAGTGGTTGGAAAAATCAGAAGGCAGCACACACTGCAATGGATTTTGTGACATTTCTATTGCAGGGTTGAGAACAAGGCACCAAAGGATTCAGTGTATCATAAACCGTAAACATGAAATACAGCAGGGGAGCTGCAGCCTGAAAACACATAGCAGCCCTCCCTGCAAGTATTCAGTCACACTTTCAGGCCCACAGGAAATAAATCTCCTCTTCAGCCATGGCTTACAAATTCAAGAAGAGCTCAGGGAGTGTGCACCCGGGTTATTCTCAGCCTCTCTTGTGGAATTAGGTGAGCACACACTTGCAGGCTGGTATTTCCACATTGCAGCCCTGCTTCCCCTTACAAACAGCCCATGCAGAATGCTTCATAAACTACTCGCTGTAGCCTGCATCGAGACCCACACTGTGAGGATACCCCCCAGTACTGCTCTGCACCCCCACGCCTTATTTGCTTTATAAGAGGGATGGGAGCGATTTGCATGAATCAAGCCCACTCTATTCACGTTATAGATCTGCATGTGCTTAGCACTGCAGCTCTTTTTATGGGAGCAGGTCCAGGGGTTTAGGAGGAAGCAAGTTTTCTTATTTCACCCTCACAGAATGTACTTTGGAGGCAATGAAGAAATTCTAAGACCTCCAGAAAAAAGCTTATCCTAGTAAGAAGTAATTGCAGGTTCCCCCCCAACAGATTGTGGGGAATTGGACTGCATGCTGCTCCTGAGGAACCATCAGTCATATGCAAAATATAAATGCTGCCGTTCCTCATGTTGGGAAGATCCTCTGAATAGTGGAATTGTTTCTGGTGGTCTGTGAGACACACGTCACATCTGCGAGCTAAACAAACATATGCTTGCCCTTGGCTATCAGTCTGCAACTCTAACAACTGTAATATTTGAAGTATAGAGTGATTAAACATACAACGCATGCAAACATGGATGCACATGCATGGTCACACTCAAACACATGTGCATTTGTGCAAAAACTACTGGAGAAAGTAATAGTGACAAATATCCAGCCCTGGCACACCCTGACTTCTCGCCTCCTTTATTGCATTATATTCTTTCCCAGGAGCATCAACTGTTCCTCAGGTGTCAGCTCAGGAGTTTAAGCATGATGTGGCTCTAATAGATTCTGCAAAGAGTCTGTTCTTCAGAGCAAACTCCCAGAGGAAGATCTGATAGAACCTAACACCCTATTTTTTTTTTCTTCTATGAGTCTCAGTCCTTTTATTTCCAGTTAGTACCTCAAAGAAAACGCAAGAATGAAATGAATTAGCTTCTAGTAATTAGAATTATCACTTTATCTGTGTGACAGAGTTCTATCCATACAAATGAGATGCTGCAACCCAACTTGCCCACAGCTTGGCTAGTTGCAGCAGAGTTCAGGGGGCAAAAATGTCCACTGATGCTCTGTTCATCAGAGGGGATGGAGAAACTAAATACATTCCCTGGGACAGCCTTGTATGCAAGTCATCCGTTCAGCTCTCAAAGCACCAGGAAATCACACAGGCTCCCTTGCAAAGGATCAGAATGAAGGAAGAAGGCAGTCTAAAGAACTGATGCTGTGGAACAACAAATGTTTCCATGGAGATTTTCCAGCCACTTGCAAAGGAAGGCAGAAATGCTGTTTCTTTCCTGCTACTAAGCAAACTGCATGGACTTTATGGGAACTGGCACCTCTCATGTTATCTCAGAGATTGAGCAGCCATGGTAACACAGTTGGTGTTTCTGAGGGAAACAATGACATGCAACACCATACACCACCCCTCAGAGGAAAACAGGAAAAACACTGATGTTAATGACACTAGTCAGAGGAGTTTGAGGACCCGGAAGGGAGAAGACTCCTCCTGCTCACAATTCACTTGCATCACACAGTAATACAGACCAAGCTGAGTCTCACTGGGACCTCAACTCCTTTTGCACCTCCCATGATCTTTCCTTTACTAGGAGCAAAACTCTACAGCTGTGTGTATGAGTGGGGGCATATGAATCAACATTAGAAATGGAAGGGCAGAATCCAAATGAAGGACAAAACCATTTGGAGAACAGGG
>JBCJKH010050439.1:25972-44320 GCA_039877255.1 Loriculus beryllinus | reverse complement strand
AGCTTAAAGCAAAAAGAAATTTGTTTTTAATTGAGAAAACCACAGAGTAGATGCCTCCTCTTAACATGAAGCTGCTGCTCAGAGGCAGGTACTCAGGGTGCCAGCTGGGCAGCATCTTTCTTGGGGAAGGAGGTCTCTAGCCCCATCTTTTGGTAAACTTGAATTTCACATCATCTTTCTCCCAATTAATCCAGTGAGAATCTGGGACCCGCCCTGCAAAGATGCACATGGAAACTGAATTGGGAGGTATGGAACAGACTCATATTGCACCAGGTGGTATTTCCAGAGGGAGGACTGGGGTTAAGCAGTTTTCTCTACAGGTGATCACTGTATCTACATTCACTAATGGAATGTAGACCAGACGCAGCTCTTTGCTGTTTCCTTCTGGAAATTCACTAAGGCCTTTCCTAGCCAGCTACTCCCTACAGCTTCAGATGTCTATGCTTTGTGTGACTTACCTGCTGACACACCAGTACGGGCAAGAGCAGTTAGCAGCAATCTAGGATGTTCTTGTACCAGCATAACAAGTTATAGCAGCAGTTCTGTGTTATGGCATATTTCTGCATGTATCACCTTCTTAAACTACTGGGACAAATTGTGTGAGAACATGCAGTTTAGCGCCCAGATGCAGTTTAGCACCCAGATGGTGTCATTATTAAACTCTCATTAGCTGTGCTTCAAAGCACTCCAGATTGAGGGAAAGGTGAAAAGTGGAGTGCAGCAGGTACAATATTGGCTCCTTTGTGCTCAGGGCTAAAAACTCAATGTAGTGATTTGTGGCAGGGAGGATCAAGAGGTTGTAATAAGTGGTTAGCTGGTATGGGGGAAGAAAGGAGCTGAGAATATATTCAAAGTTCAGCTCTGGCACAGGGAAAGTCATGATGTCAGTCCTGTTTCTAGGAGGAGGTAAATCCCTCTTTGCACCAGGGAGATAATGTGAACAGATGTAAACTGGCTACAAGAACAAGAGGGAAGATTATTGCTCAACCACATCTGTCTGTGTGAGTTTGCTGAGGGCAAACTTGAGAAGAGTTAAGGTGATATACAGAAAAGACAGAAAAGGTGCGGGACAACCATCTCTGAACACCTGAAGCCAACAACAAGTCCCAGCTCTGCCATGCAAACAGGGGATTAGCTGGGGCAGTCTCATCTCAGGCATGGCAATCAAGCAGTTGGCTGGGGAGGAAAAGGAATTGCTGATGCTCAGTGAGTGCTCAGGACAACTTTCCCAGCCAGGCTTGAAAGGAAGCCAGTGTGTCAGATAAAGTGACCAGCTGGGAAGCAAAACAAAGGAAAAAAATCAGGAGGCTGCCCATGTCAGCGCAGGACACAGTGGGCAGCTCTCATTTCTGCTGGAGAAACAGCATGCAATAATGCAATAGTGCATGGAGATCACTAACCAATCTACCATTTTCACACTGCTAATTGCAGAAATGTTACCACCTCCACAGGGCATTTCTCACAATCGTGACACTTTATTATTTTTCCTTAACCCCTCACCCCTTCTCTTTTTCCTCTCCTTCTCCATAAGTGTGTTATAAATGGCAGTCACCCACTGAATCAAAGACTGAAGGATTAACCACCATTTAAGAGGATTTAAATAGTGAAATCGTGCACACTGTCTACCAGTGCAACCTAATGGCATGAAAAAAGTTACTATTCAATGAGGACTTGCACAGGACTTTTTCTGCATAAAAATAGATGCCTATTAAGTTCAAATGTTCAGCAAAAGCTCTTGGTTCTGCTGTAAGATTGAGTCTCAAATGTTGCTTGACAGAAAAATCACCTTGGGGTTTTCAGGATTTCACTGCCTCTCCCTCAAAAAAAGTACCACCTTATCAAAACTCCTCAGCATCATTGCATACAACAGCTTTACAGCCACTCACCGCTTATCTCCTGGAAATAAGACTTTGCTGCAAAAGTGTATTGATTTTGGGAGGAAAGACAGTAAAAATGTAAAATATACCTCCAGAAAACTACAGTACGAATTTAATGCTTTTAGAAGCAGAAGTGACACAGGATGCTGATACACAAGAAATGTTTGTTTTCTGAACTTTAGATATATAACATGAAGGAGAAATTACAAGAAAGAAGTCTGCTTACAGCTGCCTTTACTGGCCAGACAAATATTAAGGCCAGTACGTGTTTCATCTTCATGATAATCTACATTTCTCATGATTAATGTTACCAGGTAAAGTTGTTACATGTAGCTGATAAAAGCAGAACAAAACTAGCAAAACCACACAGTCAATGTTCAATCACTCTAGGAGAGGAAATAGCCTCTCCCAGGCCAGAGGAAACTAAATGAAATTCCTTGGATTTTGAGGAATCTAGATGTGGTAATCTGAAGGCATGATTACAGCATCATGTGTATCTAATAATGTGTATGTGTAGCTGCTTTAGGATTAATCAATTAAGTGCTGATATAAAACCCCCTCAGAGTCAACAGGAAAATTGCCATTGACTTTGCACCAGATCTTAGAAAAAAAGCTGAAAAGCCACAAAGGAAGGATGAGCAGCAACAGAGCCATCCCTGAAAAAAGCAGCAGGGTTCCAGAATAAAACCTGTAGGTTTTGAAAAGAGGTATTTTTTTCTGTTCAATTTTCTCATATGGCATTACTTCACCCAGCTCTTTGGCTCTGTTGGGCAAAAATGAGATAATACCTATATGAGATTCCCCTATTACAGACAATACTCCACCTTTATGCCAACACAACAAAATGACCTCCCAAAGAAATGTCCCTTCAAAGATGCCAGGGTGCAACAGTACTTACAGATCTTACCCCAAGGAGCCAAGAGGCACTTGGGTTCTGCCAGTGCTTTACATTAATATGGGACTGATAACAAGTAAAGAAGAATCTGGCTTTATGCCACTGGACATGTTTAGTGGACTTCTGTTGTATCAAATGCTTGAGCATAAGAGGCTGTCTTTAATTCTTGAACTGTCCTTTCTTTCTTGAATCAAATTCAATAAGTGAAGCCACAGTGATTTGAAGTCTGCTCACTACAAAACTATCCAACGAATTTCAAACACTGAGCAGGATACACAGACTGAGGAGCAGTTAACAGATGGGAAACCAGAGATAGTGGATTATCAGTGCTACACACTGATCCTGTGGAAGTTCAGTCTTTTTGAGGTAGCTGGAAAGAATAGTTCTTGTGCAGCCTAAGAGCAGAAAACCCCTAATTCTTATCAAGTGAAAGATAAAAAGTTCAGTTTTCGACAGCGTAAGTCCAACAGGCAGTTGCAAAGAGCAATGCGTAACAAGATAAGAGGCATTTGTATGGCAGTTCTGCCTAATCTACTTGCTCCTGGAAGCAATAGTGAGGGAAACTAAGGCTAATAAATTCTTGCAAAAAAAAAAATCCCAAGCAACTTTTTAGTTTGGTTCTGTAATGTGCTATTTTCCCCAAGTTAAGTGGTTGTGAAAGGACACTCTCTCACTGGGAACATAACTGATATTTTTCAGATTTGATGGAGGAAAAGAAAATGAAACAAGTAGTTTATTTTCCTTTCCTTACACCCACTGAAATGGAAGAGTATAGCTAGATTTCAGGACTATGGGTAAGCAACACATGTAAGTGGACACAGCACAGTCCTCTGGGCCATTCCCTTCATATGATTTGACCTACATGCTGGCAGGTGAGCATCAGCCATCATTCCATGTGAAATGGCACCTTATATGTTGTTTTCAGATGCCAAGATATCTTCCTTTCTAATGCACACTAGACAAGATAAAATAACATCCACTTGGGTAAGTTGCCTGGAGCAATGCACACAGAACATATGTTCTGCAAGTAGAACTAAATGATGCCAAAATTTGTATTAAAATCTGTTTATTTATGGCTATATTCCTTCTCATCCTGGGAGACTAAGGGTCAACAGCAGTCCCTTCATGTGCTGCATTACCCCTTGGTTTTCTGCACCCCCCTCTGTCCCTGTGTCCTCTGGTGTGTGCTTCCAGGAGAGGTTATTGGACAAAAAAAAAGGGGTCCAAAGCTGTAATTCCCAAATTAAAATAATTTGTTCTGAGGTCAATGCAATATAAATTTCTCACCTGACACTCAAGTCAATCAGGCTGGAGAATACAGACTCATGGAGGCATTTTTCCTCCAGACTTTGAAGAGTGGTCATCTCAGCTCTGTACTTTGACCCCCAAATGATTGCACACTGTTATCTATCAGGCTGCCTGCCCCACACTCCCTCCTGTTCCCTGTGCAGTTTCTGCTTATGGGGAACAGCCGGTTAAGCTGTACCCTTCAGCCTTTCCGTACAGTCTGTTCTTTCAGGGTGATGCTGGCGCTCTTCCCTACTGTGCTAAAAACAGCACATGTGTTCTGGGCATCCCAAAGTAGTTCTGTTTACTGCATGCAATGCACTGGGAACTTCACTACCTGGCTAGCGGGAAAGAAAGAACCAATTATTCCCAGGCCAGCTGCAAAAGCGATGCTAGCTAAAAAAGTCACGAAGTACAGACCCAATCGCTCATTGTGCTGCTATTACAGTTATTTACTATTGCCTCTTTCAGTCCCCATAAATCTCAGCAGAAAGGGCTTAGTTAAGATATGATTAGGTTGGGATTATTGCGTATGAATTTCTTGCCAGGGCTTATAGATGTAACAAACTGTGGAATACGGTTTCCACAAAAAAGGGAAGGGATGGAAGCAGTGCTTTTACTGAAATATACCACAGTTCCCTAATTACTCCTCTACTCTAGTGACTCCGAGTGGTGAATAATAACAATTAAAGAAACATTCTCTGTTCTGCCCTTTATGCCTCCAAACCTATATTCTCTTCAGGGACTCTATTTAACAGCAGCTGCAGAGGAAGACTTGAACAAAATTAGGCTGATTTAAGAGCATGCATGGAGCACTGTAACAGAGAGATGGCATTGTACAATTTTAGAGACTAATTCCCATTGTTTGTGCTTTACTACCATGAATTGTTAAGAAGCTAGAACTGACCAGCTGTATGTTAGTGAAATATCTTTGGACACTGAAAATACCCAACACAAGCACTGTTGTAGAAAATGCATTTGCTCTTCAAAGTCTTCATTAAGGACCAGGTTCATCTTTTTTGCATACTCGTACAAGGCATGCTTAAAGGTCTAAAGTCAAATAAGATTATTCTACTAAGCATTACTGTTCCTTCAGCTTGGGAAGTAGCAATTTTATTCCAGCTCATCTGGACAACACTGAAGTGTCTTAACATGGGAAAAATAATCTACTTGTACAGACAGCTAAAGTGACTGTATTTTTGTATCGTACCGTTTGATATCAACAGATACTCTCCTTAAATCCCATAGTAGCCTAAGCAGCTATACAAAGAATCATTGACTTCTATAGTGCGATTCTGTAAGACTGTATGTTAAAATAAAAAATGATGTTAAAGCAAAAACTCAGGTATTGACATAAACAGAATTGGTTTTTTCTCCTAGAGCTGGGATTAGAACCAACCAATAGCCAGTTCTTCCTGTACCTTCTCCATGGTTTGGGCTTTTTTATTATTAATAACTGTAAAAGACATAATAAGCAGGTATTTTAGATGTGCAAATCTGTCCCAACCAGCTCCTTTTGATCGCAGTGACCTCACTTCACTACACCACATTTAATATCCCATCCCTTTAGCCTCCTGTTGTTTTGAAATATTGGCCACTGGGGTCCTGGGACCAAAACATAAAGTTTTCTGCTTTGACTTCTTGCCAAAACCATTAAAATATTCTCTGCACTGTCACAGCTTGTGCCACCTCCCAGGGGAGTTGATTTAAAAGTAAATTACATGTGTATGTCAGATGAAAAGAGCTTCATTATCTAATTCTTCCTACACCAGCATTTTTTTAAATTGCTTACTAGGGACAGGAGACAATTAGTCCTGTGTTTGAAATGGGAAGTAATAAGTATCTGTCATTCCAACTAACCACAATATTTTTTTATATATATGCAAATAAAATTGCTTTCTAAAGAAGTTAGATGGGGCAGCCGTGTCTACGTGGGCCCAGGTGTCAAGCATTGCTTTAGCCAACTCCGAGCCCACACAGCCACCTTGAGATTCAGAGGCTGTTGACTGGACTGTCTCTTACAGTATACTCTGCAGATTGAATCAGCGCTGCAGTAATGAAAGAAAAACTGGAAGACCTTCATCCCGTTGCAGTAACTTCAAGTCCACAAATGTTTCCATGGTGCCAACTAGCTTCCAAGCAGGTTTCAGAAGCACCAGTGAAGTCAGTAGGAGACTTCCTCACTGAAATTTGAATTGGCACAGTTTTTCCAGGCTGCCATCAGGACATGGGAGCTGTTGCCAACAATGCATCACTAGCAGAGATTGACCAAAAACCTGTTCTCCTCAGTTCCTGCTGAGAAACCCCCATTCTGCCCATCATTCAGGTCCCATTGTGGTCACCTTTTCAGAGAGGCTCTCACTTGACCTTTGCCACCAGATTTAATTTGAATCTATGCACTAAGATACTCCCATTCTTATCCATGCTTACTGGTGAAATTCTTACCACGTCAGATCAGGATCAAAGAGCAGATTGAACTAATACAAGCACAGACAGTTCTGCCCAGTTCATGTCATCATAAATCTTATTGCTACAGCTCTTAGCCTGCCCTTTGAATTATATCACCTATACTCTTTATATCACTTCATTTGCTTCCTCCTCCTCCTGGATCTGCCTGCCTTTCACATAAAGTAACTTTGAACTGACAAGATAAAAAGAGGCTTCCCTGGGATTGCAGACAAGTTCAGTGCAGAAGTTAACAGACTTGTTCCCTTTTGCAGAGGATCCAAGATGTTCCTCAAGTTTCGAAGCTTGGGTACTGTATCTTCTTTACAAGGCTTAGCCTGTGTTAATCATTCAGCTGGTCTGTACAAGACATTTTTATGAAGCTTGTAAGCTCTGTCATGGTTATGACCTTCCCACACTAAGTATTTAAAATTCAATATAAACAAATCCTTTTAAATCTTTATATTATGCATATGGAGTCTCTCTGGACAGATCTTGGGAGCTGAGATCAAATCCTGACACCTGAGTGACACCTGGTTCTCACAAACAGCTCATGTGCATCTGAGCAACAAGGGCATGTAGTTTCAGGGTTGTTTTAGATGTTTTACTGCCTTTCTGCTTCCTTTGCTTTCTTCAGCATTCAGGGTTATGAGATTACTACTTCCATACAAATCATCCTGCATAAAATACTGTAAACAGGAGTCTGATATTTTATGAAGTGTAGAACTGACTGTGCTGAAGTGATGTCATATGTAATTCTATGGTCAGTTATTAAACACACACACTGTAAAACTAGCAGAAAGTCAGTAGCAAGAAATACAGTGCTCTCAAAACACCAGCTTTAGGGCAAATGAACAAAAAGGCAGTATCTGCTGGGAGATACAGTTAAGAATCCAGACACATTGGATTTATTTTTGGCTTACCCAAATATACACAGTAAACTTTTGCAAAGTGATTAGGGCTCATTAAACAAAGCACTTAAGAATGAATGCAATTGATTTATCTAGTAGGGATAAACTTGTTTGTGCTTGCATTTACTTTGCTAGAAGAGTGCCACAGAATTATATCTATCTTCATCCTTAAGCCACAAGTATTTAAAGGTTGCAAGACCAAGTTCAGTGTCGATGCCACTCAAAATGGCAAAGGTCACTGCTATAGGAGGGACATTTGAACAGAGCAGGATGGATGAATAAATAAGGAAAGCAGCAGTTTGCTTTTGTCAGCTTTGCCACTGCATGGTACTTACTTTCTCATGAGATGAACCTTCCCCTCCAGTTCAAAGCTGGCTTAAGCCCAAAATATAGATCATCACACAAATCTCTGCTACACACTCACCATGTGTGTTTTGGAGGTTAAATGAAAGCACAGAGAAAATAAATGTGGTTCTTCCATGCAAAAGCCACTTGTAAACTCTAAAGCTTCAAGTACAATGACTAAAGCCTCAGTCACAGCAATAAGGCTTAATATAGGTACTGTTGTTAAAGTTAGCTCAGTTCTAATACAGAAATTTTGATGTCAAGTGGAAAAGTAATATTTAGTAGTCAGTTTGCATTTTCTTTTATGCACCCAGTATAACCCTTAGAATGGGAGGGAAATGTATTTCTATCTTTCTGAAGCTCTGCATTTTTGGACTTGATATTTAAACAGCTTATTTCCTTTGTTTTTGTCTTAACAAGGAAGGAGGGCTTAAAGACATTAAGGTGTTTCAGGTTGCATGAAAAAAACGGCTGAAGGAAAAGCTGCAGTATTAGCGTACAGAAGCAAGCAATAGAAAACTCTTTATCCATGACAAGGTCTATCATTAAGTAAATAGCACCAGCTCTGCCAGTGGACTAGCAAACCTTATCATGCCTGCCCTAATTCTGCCCTACCTCACTGCGGGCAGAAGAGCTGCTTGAACAGACTGCGAGTCATCTGCTGTTTCATGAAGCACACATGGGTACTAGAATAACATGAACAAGATTTTTCTAATTTGTGATTTGAAGCTAAGATTTGAACACATGTCTCTGGAGATGAGCATCCATTGTGCTACTCTTCTGCTTATTATATAGGTCACATGGGAAGGTGCATTTTGAGGGGGAAAGTCAAATGTTTCATAAATAGGCTTTTTTGAGATAGGAAAGACACCTCCCATATCACTGCCTTTTCCCTACTCCTTTCCTCCCAAACAACACATACCCCTTCATATTTATTGCCTGGATGAAGATAACAGAAAAAACTATACTTCATATTGCAGATTCAGACCTGAACTCCTGTGTTTCACAGTAAAAACTGGGCCAATTCTGCACACAATCGTCTGTGTTTTGTAGTTCACACCATTCCTTCTGTGTGGGAGTGTGTAAAACCTGGGTGTCAAACTCCTACCTCATACATTGCAAGCGTATTGGAGAACACTCCGGAGTGAAAGTTCTTTCAATGAAAGACAGATTTCATCAGAAGCCCTAGAAAAATTGGGGAGAAAATTGTGGATTTACACAGACACTGAGCTTAATTGAAATTTTGTGTGTAAAATAGTTAATATATAGTTCAGAATCTATTTTAGAGCATTGCTGTAGCCTGTTGATGAAGGACATGCATAAGTAAAGTTTTTGAAGAAATTGCATTTGGAAAACCACTTAGGGGAAAGAATCCAGAGGTAAAGCTGACCAGATAACCCTGTCTATTATGGGCACATTCACCCAGGGAGCACCTCTCCTGACATCCCATCACAGGCAACCAGCGCACTCCATCCCTGCGTGCTACAAATTTCCTATGAAGAGTTTGCTCAGCTGTTATCTCTGGTTTCCACAAAAGCTTGAAAGGAGACTGTTGAAAGCTTGTTCTGTTATCTATGCTTTACACAGCCTGGTTGCTCAGCCTGCTTACCTATTCCTTCCCCTTTCTCAAAATAGAGCCCAAGTTGACACGAAAATAGCATACCTTTTTCAAAGGGGTTGCAGGATTGGAAAGAATAAGGAAAGCTGAAATTACAGTGTATTTGTTTGAAAGGTTTCAAGTAGAGACTAATTAATCCCATTGTTGATGCTAATATAGATCTTTTTCAAGATACGCAAGTCAGTGTTCCAAGCAAATTTACCTTTGATCTTTAGCTCAGAGAAGATGGTCGAAGTTTCTACCAAATGCATTTTTCTGCCCTTAGGCTCGTGTACACACTGGGGCAGGTAAGTGGACATGTGAAGTGTCACTGCAGCAGAAGGGAAAAGGAAACTATAGGGCTTTGGCTCTCGATGAGGGCAGAGTTCAGTATAGCTCCTGAGACCCTTTTGCTTTGCTTCAAAATAGCTGCATGGAGACCAAGAGGGTGGAGAGACCAGTAGACAACACAATGTGCAGCTTTGCTGTTCTCTCCACATTTGAAGGCTGCTCCCGTTGCCATGCTCACTTTGCTCTACTACCTCTGATTAAAAGATTCTTCCTCCTTCATTTATCCCCTCCAAATGGGATTAACCCCATGTGCAAGATTTGAAAGCTCCCATTTAACAGGTCTTTTTGATCTACCAGCTGGCAAAAAACAAATGTCTGAGCATCTGCCAGAATCTCTGCAGGTCTCTCTTCACCTTTAGCCAACTCAAACATAGAGCAGGCCTTGCTCATCTGTTCCCTGTAAAGGGCACAGACACTGTGAATCCAGAAAACAGCCTTAGCCTGGCAACATCCTTTAATTCACTATGTATGCTCTTTAATTGCAAGCTGGCAGATGTCACCTTCCTCTTGCATGCAAGGAGCAGCTTTGGCACACTGGGCAGCCTGGTCTGGAAGCATAAGGCTTATCAGGCACAGAGAAGTGGACAAAGATATGGGCTAGAGAGATTGTGACTATCAGTAAGGCCTAGAATATAAGCAAGCACTTAGGAAAAGCCAAGAGCACATACATTTTTCCCATCTTTGTGTGTCCAACACCAGAAGCTCCCCTTCAGAGAAATGTTAATAAAGCCAGGTTAAACTCCTTAGGTTGTGTAAACTTCCATGCCAAACAGCATAGATCCTTTTGATAAGGTGCTATCTGTGGTAACAACATCTCCTTACAGTGACACTCAGTATCTACTTATAACCAGAGAGCCCTTACAATCTTTAAGTGAAGCTGTGCGCCTTTGAATTGCCACAAGCAGCAACTCAGGACATCATGTTCCAGCTAACTTGACATCCCACCAAGCAGCTTAATGACAAACTAATACTACCAAGCTGGCAGGTGTGTGGTGTCTCCATATACTCTCAACAACACCAGCGTCTGCCTGCAGTGACACCAGGACAGCCACTGTCTGGATGACCAGTCCCATGAGGTTCCACATGGATGGTACAGTTGCATGTCTCTGCAGCCACTGCTTTCAGACTTGAAAATGCACTTGAACCCTTTTGCTTATGGCACAGACACTCCTTTTCAGAAAACCTCATTTGAAGACCCAGATGAGAACTTTCAGTGCCAAAACAAGCTTGGTTTGAAGGGACAGGATAGTATTTTTCCTGTACTTTTGCATAGTGGGCACTCTAAAAGCTATCACCTGCTTTGAAGGAATCAGTCATGGATGTTGTCCTCCCCCCATTTAGGTTTAATAATGTCAGATGAAGGAACATTTCAGAGCTTTGAGGAAAGCAATCCATTCATGCCACCCACCTTCCTGCAGCCTTGATCACACTAATCAGCCCTCATTTATGCATGGGAAAAGTCACAAATTGGTGTCTAAATTACTGGCTAGCAACAGAGATTAGGCATAGTTTAACATGGAGCAAACTGATGGGTTTATTGTACTGTACTGGCCATCCAGATCTATGGTCGGAAGACTCCATTGCTGGAGTTTCAGTTTAAGGGAGCTCTTAGCCCATGACGCTATAGATTATTTTATATGCCTCAACTCAAATCAGTGTAAACTGTATTTGTAAGGTTAATCGCTGTACAAAGATGAGTCTACACTGCCAGAAAGCAGAATCTGAAATTGTGACATTTCTGGGTTTGAGATGGTGCATTTCACAGTCAAAGGGCTCAAAAATGCAAGCAAATTACTGAATTGCCACCTGTAAGGCAAGCTGTCATCCCATGTAGAAAGCCAACAGTTTAAGGCACAGCTACAAGCAGAAGTCATAAGCTAGGTAGCATATTAGACGAGCCCAAGAATTTACACAAGGTACAATATAACCCATGTTTCTAGTTACCTTCAGCAGTCATAAGTCAGACTCTGTGGCATTTACAGCCAGTTTCTTACACTCCCTGTAGCACCAAGAATATGTGATGGATCAAACAATTTAGCTTAAAGGTTACCACAGCACAATCTCAATGAAAGTCAACTTCTAAAAATCTAGAAAATTATGACTTGCTCTACAACACAGCCACAAACATGTAATGTGGTATCACCCAGTCTCTTGTGACATGAGCATTGCCACATCAGACCCACTGCGCTTCAAAGAAAGGGTTCTCCACTTCTTTGCAAGCCTAATTCTAGTTACATGCTCCAACACCAGATATTTATTGAGCATTTGTCAAGCCTAGAAGACCAAGCCATTGGTATCTGCCCCATTGTCTGTACCTGGTGGCTGGGCTAGTTTTGGCTATAAATTTGAGTACTGTCTGTAGACACATAAGATCTCTTACTGCAGCAGGTGCTTGGCTCCAGGCTTTCAGATCCATGGGCTTCTGTTGCTGGTAAGGTCAAAACTTTTGCTGCCTAGCCTTACTGAACCCAGCACTGAGTGACTGGACCCACAGCTCATGGCACATGACTTCTCCTTAGGGATACTCTGAATCTATTCTCCATCCAGCCTATAGCTGTGCCTGGGAGTGCCCCAAGTGCTTTGCTGAACCTTATGAGGTTGGCATTGGCCTACCTCTCAAACACTGATGACATCCCTTCCCTCCAGCATATTAAATGAGCCACACAGCTTGGTGTCATCTGCAAACACACTGAGGGCACACTCAATCCCACTGTCCATGTCGCCAACAAAATCAGGCAACTGGTGTCAAGCTAGAGAAGTTGCAGAGATGATTATGAATTATTTTAAAGTGCAAAGGACTGACAAGTAAAGAACAATCAGGATGTAAAAGGACTGCCACATATGCACAGAACTTAAACTGTAGAAGGGATATCTTGGGGTGATTAATTTAGGAGTAATCTGCTGCCAGGCTTGTAAATTGTCTGCTGCTCTATAGGCTCAGTCACAGCATCTGCCAGACCTTGGATCCATATATGCACTTTGAGATCTATTCAAAGACATTATGGCACTACAGATTTGCCCAGAGTCGGACCTTAAGCTGTGATCCCAGCTCTGGGGAAATTGCATTTTCAGCCAAGCTGAATAAACACAGCATGAAGAATAAAGCACTATGGAAACGGGTTTATTGAAGGTGAGGAAACAGGACTTCTTCAAAAGGTTGGATTGAAAGAAAGCTAGATATATAGAACAGGGCTTAGCAGATGAGATCTTTCACTAGTCTGGTTCTCAAGTGTACTACTACTACAGGTCATGCTTTTATGCTCCCTGGAAGCTGATGCCTAAAGCTGCAAAGGGTTTAAAATCCAAGTGAAAATTCAAACTCATAAAAAAAACCCCAAACCAGTCAATATCATAGGTAAGTCTCTTGCAGCTTCTCACTTCACTGTGATGCCACCTCCCCCATATATCTCTGCAGTGTCCAAAAGCAGTCTCATGGCCGGGATGCAACAAGTTCTGTTGGTGCAGGGAAGGCTTTAGCTGGGGAAGACTTTAATTTATTTAGTACTGCCTTGCCAACCTTATAGAAACTGGGCATGTTCAGGGAGATGAAATGCAGAACAAGCTTCATCTAAAGAGGGCTTTTACAAATGGTGTATGCACTAAATCCTGCAAGATACCAGAATTTCCCTGCATTTTACCTGCATTTCTTAGTGAAAATCATGAACTGAGGAACAGTACTTTTGAAAATTAATTTTGCAAAGCTGAAGATAGAACTACATCCTGCTCCTGCTTAACGGGGAGGTGTGGGCTTACCATTACCTTCACCAGAACACAGTTCATATCCTCAACCCTTGAAGTCTTTGATTTTTCACTACCTGCTTGGAACACACTTCTGAGCATAATGATTAAGTGATGTTCTTATCTGTGGTTGCAGACAGACAAAGAGAAGGCATCTAAGGATCTAAGTCCTATTGATGTGAACACCTAAATCCTTCAGACAGCTCTAAAAAGAAACTGAAGCCTAAATACCTGTTATTCAGTCCTGGAGTACAGGCTGAAATCACAAGGGGATTTATTCCCATCCTTGTGGTCTTTCTGCTAGACAACACTGACACCCACTTAATTAATTCTATTGATTAGTTTGTTTTTACCAGCCTTTCCACACTCATCAGTTATTTAGGACTTCTATGGGTAATGCATTTTCCAGTTAAATTGATCCTACTTTTTATATCCTTTCATGAACTTATTTGAATTTTCTCTGCCAAGTGTTTCAATGTTTTCAAGTTGAATGTTGATTCATATTATTTAAAATACCCTGAAAGAGGGGAAAATCTGTGTAGCAGAGTAACTAATAAAATGGGCTCTTTAAACCTGATTAATGACCAGTGAGGGTAAAGCACTTCCCTCCAGCAAAATAAACAAAACAACCCAGCCCATTACATCTAGTGGTACCTGCTGAGATTGAATTCAATTTGCTTCCACAGGACCATAATAAAACCCTTATCTGCCTTCCTGCTCCTTTTCCAAAGCTACTCAATTTGGTATCTAACCAATTTAGGTCGATGAATTTATATTTTGAGTGGTATGTCATGGTGGCTGTTCCAGAAACCACTATGCCTTGCCAACATGGAGCCACGTCACTCCTAATGGCCAGGCTGAAAGCAAGTAGTTTTGTGCACAGCGGTGGTGTTGGCCTGCAATTGTATCATTATGGGCTAGAAGTAATGAATTCTGTCTCCATTAGCAATAGCTTACTTCTGATGGCAGCTGTTATGAGAAGTATCATGCATATTTAGCAGAGCAGAATTCAAGGGCCTTGAAATATCACAGGGTAGCTTAGTGAGGGTGATTTGGAGTTTCTGCTGGTAGGTTTCACTAGCTCAACTACAGCTACTGCTAGCAGATACATTATAAACCTTAGGGGAGAGGGAAATAAAGGGAGATAGGGGAATTTAGTCTCATCTTTACACTAATAGCAAAATGAAGATATTAAGTCATTGTCATGCTTCAGGGAAAGGCCTTTCTTTTGTGTTTATTCACAATAACTCGTGTTTATTCATGCATATTAGGGTTGATACAAATTTATTTAGGTGGTATTGAGCAAAGTTTGAACTCTTAATGGAGAAAGTCACTTGTTTGCAAGTTAATCAGAAAATCCCTTTAGCTTTAGACCCAAAGCATCCCTTCTCACAGCATATAACTTTTCTTTAGTCAGTCTTTCCACCCAATAGCCTGAAGATTGTCCATCTGTTTAGCAGCTAACTAGCCTCAACTAGTCCTATCTATAGACAGACATGTTAAGTTCCGGATGGGACTACATGGTTTTGCAAGTAATTGTGGGCAGCTGCCATTCCCAAGGGCTTTTAAAGACAAACTATGCTGTGATTTAGTGATGCTCTTCTGTAAACAGTATGATGGGAAATAACTTACTAGACGCAGTTAGAAGTCTAGCCATTTCAAACAGATTGATCAGTGGGAAGGAACCTTCCAGGGTGACTGACTTGCCCTTGTTTGGTTTATTTATGCACCTTCGAATTTCATGGTCCTCCTATTTTTTAAATTCAGTGATCCTGAAACAAGGTGTCAGGCTGATGTTAACTCCTTTTAGCCTTAGATCTCTGGGTTGTAATGGCCAGCTTGAAACAGCACTAGGTTTTAGAACGGGTACAACAAAAGCTTCTGCTTGGAAGCAGTCACTTCTTCACTTCGAGGGACCACAGTACAGCCATAAAAGCATAGCTTCCCAGCTGTACCAGCTAATTAAGGAGAGGACCATTCAAGATGACAAGATGGACAGCATGTCAAGAGTATTGAAGTCCATAGCAGCACCTTTCTCTGAACAGTGCTGACATCTGTCTCCAAGAAAGTAGCATTAGAAGAAGCCTGTCCCCAGACTGTACATATCAACATGCATAAATAAATCCCATGAATGCGAGCTTTGTCAATCTTTTTGACAAAGATCACAGCCTTTAGATAAGGAGACCAGCCAAAAGCACATTTCTGTTCCTTTCTTCATCATTAAACTCGATAGTGTAGTGATGGGCAGCTATTCAATAAGATTAAGGCTTGCATCAAAAAGATAACTCACATAATGACCACAAACTTTATTCCCCCATTTTTTCATATGAAGAGTTTTTTGGTTCAGTTTACAATAAGTGAACAGCAGTGATGCACAGAAATGTGATCTCCAATGGAGAAAAATCTCTAGCCCATTTACAATGAAGCCTATTATCTCAAGTTGTTCAGGCTCAGGAAAGTTTCTTGCTAGGAGCACATGCGAACAAAAAGCAGTTATTCACAATAGTTTATCAGGTGGGATATCTTTTAAATCTAAATGAGTTTCCACATATTTTCATGACTGCATCTCCCCTGGTCTTATGCAGAATGTGGGTCTGGATGTAACTGCTGTCAATCTGGCCAGGACTCAAACTAAGCCTGACATTTTGATGAGCTTCCTAAGCAGTAGACAATTGGCAGGTCTTAGAAAAACATTTACTGGCCAGGGATAAGGAATCAATTGAAACCTCAGATAACTACCTCAATCAATGGATCTGAGTCACTGACACACCGAATATTTATTTATAAATGCAGAATAAGTAGGACCAAGGGCACCTTGCTGCCAAGTTATTAACAGCAGCAACTGTGAGGCAGTATAGATACACATAGTGTAGGGACTCATTTATCTAATTTTAGACATCTACAAATTTGATTGGGGAAGGCAGACACATCTGGCCTGTTTCAGAGGTCTGTGTTTGATTAAGCTGAACTGTTCCACAGGAGAATCTTCTCCAGTGATAGCTCTAAGGAAGTCCAATATTAGATCTAATGAGCTGTCATACCAGATGAATCTACCTCTGCAAATTAAAAGCTCTCTCCAAAGGATGTTCCAGTACATAGCTCAGTATTCTTAGTCTGATCTATAATGTGCACTAGCAGATACACTCCTATTAGTGCTTCTTAATGAAAACATACTTTTTTCTAAGGCAAAGGCAATTCCCTTTCCATACAGTCAGCTATAGGTTACTTTCCCACCCACTGCAGGAAACTTACTTCTTCATTTCTCACTAAAAAAGCCTCTGATTCAGACAGAGCAGCCAATGCAATACAACTGTGTGGTGGCAGCCAAAAAGCTGTATGAAAGAGGATGCTCAAGCAACTTCATTGCTAATTCCCTAAGGCCGGACAGGTCAGCAATCATCTTGCTGCATATATCCTAAAAAGGCCAAATGCACTAGAGACCTCTCCTAGAGTCCCAACCACATGGACATCAGCTGCTTAGCACAGGACAAATTTATCCTGTTCTCATCTCTTCCAAATATACTACTTTCAAATCGCATTGAAGCACCAGCCAGCAGACCTGTAAACAGAACTCCCTCGAATCACATTACTTCTTGTGAAGGACTTTCTCATCTGAAACCTCAGTGGGCATAATTAGTAAACACAGTTGCTTGCTCTGCAGAGCTGGAACTTGCTTTTACCTCAAGTTTTATCATGGCTTTCACTGCAGTATTTTAGGTGTTAGTGGAATTTTCCTGTGCTGGATGTACTACTACTAATGGAAGATACAGCAAAAGCTGGGGTACTCCACCAGTGGACAAATTCCTGGTCTGAGGCTTGATAATGGACACTCACAAAGCAGTAGAGCACAGCTCTCAGCTACTGATCAGCTGGAAATCAGAAGTCAGAACTGTCAATTTTTGTCAAGTTTATCTTGAAAGAGAGTTCTCTCTGCATCTCAGTTATCTAAGGCACAAGTGCAGATACAAGGCCTGTGAGAAATACAGCATACAAGGACCTAACAGAATGTGTTGGGATGCCCACTCCTTGGGAAATAAGGTGCAAAATTTCTTTCTGTCCTTATAGGATTAGGTCTTCTGAAAAGAATCTCAGGACCTCTGCCTGGAGCTTAACTGGGGTCTGGGCAAGAGAAGCCTCTTTTCCAAGCAGTACTTTGGGCAGTTTCTCCACCTTTTTTGGCAGCTTTCACCAGAGCCCTGCACATTAAGCTTCTCTGCACATCTCCATGCTCCTGAAATGTTGTTCAAGTTGATGCTTATTAATATTCCATATTAAAGTCTACTAGAATAAAATCTTTCCTAATTAGTAATGTTGGAGTGCCTTTTCCATTATTCATTAGAAAGCAGAAATGGGCTAGTCCTTTGCAGCATCCTCCAGAAAGCAGAGTTATTGAGGTTACTCTGATACAGTTCAAGTGTCTTCAGCTGCAGCTGTAAATTTCCACTCAGACTTTGCCATTCCTTTTCCTCAGAGATCATGTGCTCTGGTTGCTAATCTTCCCTGCACATTCCCTCTCGCGTACTGCCCACTGAGTGCACAGGCACAGCACATCCATAAAACAAAGCACAAGTCCTTTCACACACACAACATACCAATGCACACTCAAATACAAATATTTTCATACCAGTGCATAGCCTGTAAGGTATTTGTATTTTCCTTACAGAAGCAATTAGAGGGGAGACACAGTAAGCACCAATTTGTGCATGTAGGAATTAATACCCCTGCACTCAACATTTACCATATCTAAACACAGTACTTTTGCACTGGAAATCTTTTCTCAGGTAACAGGTGTTTTGTCAGGGGACAAGACATTAGAAAAGAATTAAGGATGATAACAAGAAACACTAGACTTCAACAAGCAAAAATAAAGTCTTTAGGATAATTCCCTAAATTCCTATCCCT
>JBCJKH010050439.1:8847-25951 GCA_039877255.1 Loriculus beryllinus | reverse complement strand
CCTAATTCCTATTCCATCCACAGCTGAAGAGAACTATCATTCTCCTTTGTGCTAAAAATACTAATTAATCTGAGAAGTGTTCAATGTTCTCTATATGCAGAGAAAATGCTGATGAGGATAGAAGATTTTTCTCTCAGCCCCCATATGTATTCAGACAAGTCAGGTAAAGAGAGGCAAGAAAAGATGCAGAGGAGATTGGCAATTTAGGAAAATACTTCTGGTAGCAGAGGTGAATAAGTTATTTTTGGTATATTCATTCCCTGTTTCTAACCTATTGGTGGGAGCAATCCACAGGAATAAGAAACACAGACAACGGGCATAAGCACCATTATTCTATTTGCCTATCAAGTCAAATGTGATATAAGGTAATCATTTGTCTCAGAAAAGAAGCAAAGGAGAAAACGATATTTAAAAGGCATTGCATTTTTTTGCCTCAGATACATGGGAATCTTTTGCCATTTTCCATTTCATCCATTGCATCACAGTGCAAAGCTGTTTAGAGTTAGGATCTAGTGGCACTCAAGCAATATTTGCTTCAAGAACCTTGGGAACTTTTGACTGCAAAACTAATACTTTTTCTACCAGAGCAACAGCATCTTGGAAGACACTGAACATTAGGAAATCCCTAGGAGATCTAATGACAAGGGAGAGTTTCCTCCTGAACCACAGCAAGTAAAATGTATGCTCTGACCTTCCTAACTACTACAGCAGCCTCCCAGTGTCACTGAGGGAAGCACATTTACAGTTTGGTGGTCAGCTCTTGGGTTCCTAGAGTCTTGTCTGAAATCCAGCTGAGTCAACTGAACTGATCAGGAATTCATGAAGTGCTTTTCCCCCCTTGGAAAATGATAGTTTGTTAAAATGAAAACAGATGTCCAAATTGCACCTATTTCTGACATCTCCTTTTGCTAGGATCACAGGAAAGTTTGTGGTTTGATGCTAAGCATCTAAGTACACTCTTCACCTGTAAGTAGCTCAGGCACTTGACATTGGCTGCTTTTGTACCCAATGCAGATGCCAAAAATAGCCTGGAGTCAACTGCTTGAAGTCCTTCGGCATTTCCCTGGAGCAAAGGGTCCAGACAGCTACTAGCATCCTCTGCTTGTCATGTAATTATCAAAGAACTTCTCCCCTTAGGCTTCCTCATTTTCCACAGGCATGTAGGTTTCCATGTAAACATGGAAGTAGGGCAGTTTCTTGACCTTGTCTCAACACCTGGGGGGGAGATTTACAGAGCTACACAGTCAAAATAATCTTCTTTTGCAGTTCTCAGTTATTCCTTGGTTGAACAGAACTCATTGAAATCCATATATGTTTTGACTGAACAAGAACAAAGGAATGCAGAATACATTTAAAATAAATTAAAATTGTTTCTCTGCCACAGGCTAAAAAAAAATCCCCCTTCCCTTGGGCTTTGAGTTTGATTTGTATTTCAATAAAAATAAATCAAAGTGGACAGATTAGTGTGTTTTGAAATGCAAATACTTTGAAAACATTAAAGGACAAATAACAAGGTGGCATGTTCTCAGTTTATTTTTGGTTTTTTTTTTTTTTTTTCTTATTTACCCTTTGTTCTTAAATGATAATGTGTATCCTATGTCCCTGATGGAAAATTTTGCTCTATGCAGTAAACCAGCTGTACGAGAGAGTGAGAGTTTCTTCTGCAGTACTTCCTTACTATTGAACAATTCAAAGCAGATATTTGAAATAGCAGTGTCATTTAAATCTTGATTCCAAGGCACATCCTAAAGACTCTGAAAAGCTACTGGGTTGTTTTGGATGAACCTTAATACAAGTAAATAGCAGCAAACTGTTTTTCAAGTGATACTCAGATGTTGGGTTTTGAGGGCTTGTTTCTAATCTCACTTAAACAAGAGAAGAACCTGAGCCGGGGTGGACTTACCTCTATATAGAAAAGCAGACTTGAACCAGCCCCAGACATGGTTTTAAAAGGCAGGGTGCCTATTCATAATTAATAGAGCAGCACAGTGGTTTTAAGCTAATGGACAATGAACACACAGTACACAAAATACTTGCAGAGACTGCTTTGCACACTCTGACCTAAGCTCAGAAGTACAGCAGAATAGATATGAACTTCGCTAGTTTCCTCAGTTTTACACAGATAAACATTTCATATTTTAGTTACACTTGTCTGAGGAAGTTGCAGCCCCGAAAACCCTTCTTATGCTGCTACCAGAAGCCTACTAACACATGAGTAGAGGTCTCCCCTCATAAGGCATGCAATGGGAACTGTCAGCTTCACTCTGACACCAGCCTCTGAACCACGGCAGATCTCCACCCTCCACTGCAAAGGTCTCACAAATAAGGCAAATCCCCAACATTATCCACTTGACCACAATTGAGCAAAACATGATGGATAATCTTTTTTATGTGTAAAACTGCAAAAACAAAACTTTAAAGCTGTTTGCTTTTATTTCTTCAAATAGCTTATTTTTAAGGACTGAAGGAGTGCTTTCTCTTTGTTGTAGAACGTAAGATCTTATGAAAGCCAAGCAAAGGGAAGGAAGAGAGCCAAAAAGGCTTTCAGTGTCTTTAAGTGCTGAGAAACAAAGATGTTTCTAAATTCCTTAGACCACTCTGTGTTCCTCACAAGATATTTTCACATCAGTATTAGAGGGAGAGGTTTAAGCCAAAGTACAGCTCCAGCTTCAAATTCTTCCAAAACTCAGAGACATTTAGAGCCTGACATTGGGATATTTCACAAATTGCAGACCCAGAGTGTTAAATTCAGCTTGAGGCTGTCTAGCGAGAGATTTGTCTGTTATAATCTGCAGACACCCCAAGGAAACTGACAAACTTCAGTGAGCTGTTCTAAGAGACGTAATACACAGAATATTTGAAATCTGACAGAGAACAATTGTTCATGGGATAATAAAGTTCTAAATTTAAACCTAAGAAGGAAGGAAAAGCAACAGAAAACTGACATTGTGGTACCATTTCCCAAATTTGGGATATTCTGTTACAGGAATTGATGCAACTTCCACATGAACACATCTTGTAAAGAATAGGATACACACTACTGTGTTGATCTTGATCTAATAAGGTGTATTAGTCTCCCTATGAAGAGTGCCTGGGTTAGATAAACACCATTTACTCCAACCAAAATTTGCTGTTGCCAGGGAAGCACAGAAAAGAATGTACTTCAATGGGAGATACTGAGAATTTAGCCCACTCAGGATGTGCCATCTACACACCTACTAAATTTGTTCGCAAAGATCACAAAAATCACAGCTTGCTTGCAAAGACAGTCACCATCTTTGCATTGTTTAGTCACCATCATTGCAGTCTCTTTCACAAAGCAGAGAAGTGGAAATCATCTTTGTAGTCCTGTCTGCCTACTAGGAATTATATTCTATAACATCAAGCAACTTCTGTATTATGAGGACTTTAAGTGCGCAGTACTACCTATAGACCTATGAACAACTTCAGGATGAAGGGCATCAGCCATGTACACATTTCTTAAATGAGCTTTTAAGGCCTCATTTGCATACTCAGAATATGTAATAAACTCATCTGAAGCTTGCTATGCAGTACCAATTTTTCAACATAAATATATGTAGAAATTATGAGAACTGAAATTTGCCATTGCAGCTATATAGCATTTTTGAGCCATCTTACATGACATGGAAGGGCCAAAAGATCACCCTTTCCACATTATAGATCCAGGCAACATGAAAGAAGGCTGATTCACAACACACAGTGCTCGCCAGCTGGATGCTCTGGTGTGCCCATACTTAACCCTGTGTAAATCCACAGCCATTAAGTACCCAGTAAGGTCCAGGCCTTATTAGCAAGGGACAGACTGGCATTTGTAGATGCCAAGACTCTTGCTCCAGGAAAACACAGCCATTACAGTCACAAGAATGTCACTAAAATAAGGGTGCTGTTCAAAAGCTGAAAAACATGAATTTCACATCTATAACTGTTCTCCTTATGGATATACCATATACTGAAGCAATATTAAATACTGTGTTAGTTAAAATTCAGAAATATGCCGTTTACTACACTTTCTAAGAGACACTGTCACCTTGTATTTAGGCAGAGAATTCAGAAATGTAGCTATAAAGATTAAATGCAACTTAAAGGCTAAATCAGGGCTTCACTCTGTACAACACATTGAGAAGCCAAGCCTCCAGCAGTGCTCCCAGCATTTTCAGCAATTGGCTCTGCACCTGAGCAGAGCCCTTTAACTTCACCTGGAGGATGCATAGAAGAATCATTTTTAACAAGCACATTTTAGTAAGTTCTTCTGGTCTTGAATTCTCTATGTATTCTCTATATATTCTCTATGGACTTGATTCTCTTACTTTTCTTTCACATCTTTAAGTGGTGTTTTGCACAGCTATGCTGGGATGGACACAATCAATCCATCAAGAGCAACAAACTGATATTGAACTCAAGAATTAAATGTGTGCTTCGTGATTGCTTGCACTGGAAAATGAGAATGAGCTGGAATTAGAGGAGCCTCTACCCTCTGCAACTGGAGCAGAACAAGGACTGTGTAACACTGAAGTACAATTGTGTTTTATAATCAGTTTTCACAGACGTAAATAGACTGGCATGAAAATTGGCCAGTAGTTTAATACACCAACAAGGCTGAGATGATGAAACTGTTTTATAACCTTAATATTTAATCCATTGCCTTTTAGGATAATGCAGTATCACAAGAAGCAGTAGTTATTACAGTAGAGAAGATACTTTCTGAACACAAACTTTTGGGAGGCAACCCCACTAGGTTTTTCTTTCCAAATATACTTTCTCTTCATGAATTCGGTAGAGAGCATCACTTGCCCAGTTTCAGTAAAACTGCAGCCAGATGTCAGCTTTGATCTCATCACCACATAACGAGGACAGATAAAGGACAAATAGGTTACACTGCACTTCAGCAACAGGAAAAATTAACTTCAGTGTTCCTTGCAGCACCATCTGGGTTTGGCAAAGTTAATTCTCATCCATATCAAGAGTTCATTCCATGCAATAATTTTGTTTTCCAAATGCTGTTCAATCTTGTTTCTTCTGGATATGTAATGCCTGACCCTTGACCTGCTCCTTCTGTCCTCATTATTCATACTTTAAACATCTTACAATAAAAAGTACTGCAGACAACTGCTAGAATTAGTGCAAGTCACGTGAAGCACATTTTAAAAGAAGATAAAGTAACATGCTGTGGTGTGTCCCTCAGCAGGACTGAAATAAGAAGACCAGAACTCAACTAGTCAGAGCTACAGGCAAGGAAAGTCAGAACCTAATTTCAAATCTGTTTTCCGGTGGGTTCTAGACAGCTGCCCAGCCTCAGCCACCCTCTCACATCAAGGGGCCAGCCACACACTACTTCCTAACACCCCAAAGACAAAAAAGGCCCAGCAGTACCTAAAGACCAAGCACTACAGAAACACAAAGCACAACTAATTCATCACACAGCCCAAGCTCTAAAGCAAACACCTCAAAACCACTCCAGCCACCCGCTTCACAGACTCCTCTACAAAGAGACCAGTGGGTCATCAACTACAACCTTTAGATTTACATTGCATTTCAGACTCTCCAATAGGTAAAGGGTTGCATCTACCCACGACTTCCTCACCCAGATGGCCCCACCAGTACCTTTCTCTTGAGAGTTGCCTCTATCCAGGTGAATGTCCTTGTAGTGCAGCAACCCAGGAACCCAAAGCATCTCCTATAGCAGCTCAGAGTTTCATCAACTACCCTGAACCACCTAGCTGGCTTATATTCTGGCTGTAGGGTGGGGCTGAAGGGTTGGTAATTCCCTTAAAGGGCCTGTTGCACAGTAAAATACCTTCCATCTGTCAGTAGGGTCATAGGTCTTTGCAACCAGTCTCTTCCAAAAATTATTTTTTTCACTTTCATATATATTTTTTTCATTTAAAAATGCACAACACACTCATATCTTGATGTTATGTGCTATCATGTCAAATAAATCATAGATTCATAAAATGGTTAGGGTTGGAATTAATATCATCTAGTTCCAGCCTCACTGCCATGGGCAGGGGCTTTTTCCACAACTGTTCTATGATCTTCTCCTACTAAGCACATAGTAGGCATGACAGATTATAATATAATTTTTCATCAAATTTATTGTAAAAATCTTTAAGGACAGCTGCTAATTAGCAGAGATATAAACCACCTGATTTTTTAGATCAAAGCAACCCCTAGTTGAGTCTGTAATGAAATAGCCTAACACTTTGAAGAAGAAAAGAAGTATATTAATTAGAGAAAAAAAACGTTGTCAGTGTTTGTGGATTAGCCTGCAATCTTTTCTTTCAGTACAATTCTATGGATTTGTAATTTCACTGGAAATGCTGACATATCCAAATTTCTAAGGAAATAGATTACAAAGTTTCAAGTTGCTCTCATAACTTATTGTAACTTACTCCACTTGTGGTTGCTCCATCCTTATTGGTTCCAGACATTGAAGAACTTCATCTGCAAATGTGAGAGACAACCATGTTTTCTGCACTGTCGTTTCTGCTAAGTATCCAACAGGTTTATTGAACAATAAACCTTCATGTCATTGCATAAAGAATTAAAATATGACAGCATCAGGGACATTCTCTGCTATGTTACGTCTCACTGCATCAGTTAAAATAAATGAAGAGAAGACAGGAATAAGACAAACCTAAAGTTACATTCCCCCAAATGGATCACATATCTGGGGTGCTTGGGAAGGCACAAAGATCATGTTTGTGGTTCCTGGAAATCTGTGGGAGTCCCACTGCTGAAAACTTGACCCATTTTATGCTGTTAGAGACATATGTCTCATTTTTCCTGCTGTGAGCTTGATGGCATGGTGTGGCTTTGCATCTTTTCTCTCACTTTCTGTCACAAGGAATAGCTACAAAAGCTTAGACAGTGTACCTTGTTATTCTGTAGGAGTGTGTGTGAGAACACCAAAACCCAATGGGAAATCACAAATCTTAGCAGGGTGGGGGGCAAAAAGGTCCTCTACAGACATTTTAAAAGCATTCACTGAGGATGCCAATACACACACAGAAATGCCAGATCTGAAACCTATTCTGATAGTGCTTTGATGTTTCCCCTTAAGGTGCAGGAGCTTTGCAAGACGAGATGATACAAAGCAGCTCAGGATTTTAGGTGAATGGACAGCATTGTGTTAGATATTTGTTAGAAATAGTTCCATAATATTTGATATGCCTGCACTGTAAAGAGTGTGCAAAGTATGATGAGAAAGTGTGCTTGCCTCTGTAGTCATAGGAGGGTTTTTAGCACTGAAGCTATGTTTAATCTCACTTCTGCTGATATTAACTACTTTTATAGGTCTTTTCAGTATTGCCTCATTGTAGAAGATTGGACTCATTAATATGCAGCAGTTCAAATTCTTTGCATTTTAAAATGCTAATTTTTAGGTGCCCATATGGCAATAAAATCAGGCTTCGAGCTATCCATCCATATCTTTATATGTCTGTCTATATAAAAAACAATTTTTTGGTCTAGTGAGTAGGTCACTGAACTGGGAGTTGAAACTGGGTCTGTTCCTGTATCTGCCACTGACTTCGGCAATAGGAACATGAACGCATTATTACGGGGTACACTTAGCTGTGAACTTCCCATATGTCATCTACTCTTGAGTAATGCCCCCAGAAATAAACTTTTATCCTATAGAAAAGCAAAGTAATTCAACCCTTTAAAGAAAAGTATGGGCTGCTGCTCAGTGTTCATTGGGAGGTACCACAGCTGACCATCAGCTATAGCCCTGGGCTGGTTACGACACTGGAGTTTCACATCCCCAGGTGGAGCTTTTTTACCTGGATACTGCATTTCTCCGCTTTTTGGAAAAGCTGTGCTTGAGCTCTGTGCATTCCTTCTCTTTCTGTCTCTTGTATTTGTGGTGCTAACCCTTTTGCCAGTCTAAGATCTCTCCCTGCATGTAAGCTTAGGGGGTGAGGGAAAGAAAGCAGGTTTGGGAGAATGTAGGCTTTTCCAGCGATCCTGAATGCAGCCATATATAGACTATAAAAACCATGAATGTCATGCTTGACATTTAGAAGAAGGGTATTTACTTGTAGTGGAGTAAAAAAATTTACAGCATCTTCAGGTACCATAAGGTGGACAAATGCAGATGCAGCATCTTTATTGTTTTTCCTCAGCTCTCATTCATGAATTTCAACTCCTCTCTGTTCATTTTCTTGTGATATTTTCCCTGTTGGAATTTTGAATTTGTTTTCAAACAAATAAATGAGGATATGCTTTCTTTAACTTTTGGATGACACTGAAACTGCTCTACCTGGTGAGCTCGAGCAGCACTGTTCTGGCTGAGAAGCTGAAGACGGTTCCTGTTGGGCTAGCTTAATTGCGTTTCTGCTAATTATCTTTCTATCTAAATCTAAGTCATTTTACTTTAGCAAAGTTGCTCTAAGTCAAAACCTGCTAAATTAGTACTTATAAATTCTGCCTTTCCTCTCTGTCCTTACTACTTATTCAGCCTCAGGTTGGAAGAGATAGAAAGATCTAAGTCTGTAACTCTTCTCAGAAATTCAGGGAATCATGGGCTACTTGTGTTCAAAGCACATCACCAAAGCCGGCCTCTGCTCCCAAGGAGAAATGGACCCATCTGTTCCACTCCTTGCAGTAATGTTTTAGAAAATGGTAAACTTGTAGTATTCCATCCTCAATCAGCAACCTCTAGATTACTTTTCCTGCCATAGGAAACATTTTGACATAGGCAGAGAACATGGGCTATGTAACCTGCAAAAGGCTATTTTTGCATCACTGATGTCTCTGAAATTATTTTGAGGCTAGTCAGTGATTAAGGGTCAGTCAACATGTACCAGCTAATTGAGTGACTGTTTTTTTCTTATCTGAAGTAGTCTTCTAAACTGAAGTCCTGTTCAACAGAAAAGGTCTCTATTCTTGGGAAAACAAATTAGTAAGAATTTTCATCGTCTCATTATTTAAGTCTTTTTTTCCCCAAACAAAAACACTATCTGCAACTGCTGCAGCCAAGAAATGACATGAATAATTCATTCTAATTTCACACCATTTAAGCTACTTTACTAGCTTCTAATTAACATGTGTAGATTATTTAAGGACAAGAAAATTGCTTTGAAATGCAGGTAAGAGTAAGGTGACTATCCCCATGTATTATGTGATTTGATGCCTTCTCAGAACCCAGCTGTGCTGATGAATTTCCTAGGGTTATAGCAGCTGAGGACAAAAGCTTATTTTTTCAAGAGTAGGCTAATGACATCACTGCAGATACCATGAAATGTCTAGGATTCCATGCAGATTGGAAATTTTAAGTACAGTATTTAACTGCTATTTCCCCAGCCTATTATGACAGCAGAGACATTAACAGTGACATAGGCTAAGACTTTCTCTGTCATTCCTGTGTTGCCTTGGAGCTGGAAATTATTTTTATGTTCTCTTTTGTCACCAGGAGAGGAACATCAGGAGAACAAACCAAAGCAAGCTTTGCAGAACACAGGGACTGTAAATAGGCAGTGCAACTGGGCAAAAAATCTTGGGCACTTCAGGCTGTTTTCTGCTTTTACACACATAATGGGATGTGTCTATCCTCTTATGGAGGTTTGTAATGGAGTCCTGCATGCAAACCCTTTGTCAAGACTCCTTTTGAAGACTTGCAATGTAAAATAAACATCAAGACACCAAGCAAAAAAAAAGACAGGGCAGCAGAGATTAAGTTGGCAAGAAAGTCTTCCTAATAGAGCAAACCCACCTGGAAATGATTTAATCCAAACCAAAGATTTCAAAGAAGCACAAGAGAAGCCAGGTATCTGACTTGTCAATGCCATGCTGGAAGATGGTTCAGCTTCTGGTGGGAGGAAATGGGCCAATATATTGTGCAGACGGGATTCATAAACATCGTACATTATAAAGCGATGCAGAGTAAATGACGTATGGGACAAGATTAAGGTTTCTGGACATACATGGATGAAGAGTATTTCTTGGTTCTTTTTTCTTAATACACTCTTTTGATGTGGCTGTGCTATACTTTGTAGAAGATACTGGTGGAAGAGATCTTTGCCAAGGTTTCCAAACTCAACTGCTAAAATTCAAACGACATTTATTTGTCCTGTTGTAGAAAACCTGACTATGCAAGTGTAACATCATGGGTGCACAGGTTTCTCAGCTCCTGCTGTAGCTTGCTTTCCTGCTGTCAAGAAAATGACAGATATTGCAGCATGTGACCAGGAAAGGGTGTCATTTCCATTAGTGGGCTCTGTCACATTCAGAATGTGCACATGTGTTACTGCCTTTGCTCTGCTGAGGCTGCTCTTACTTTGCTCTCTCTCAATCAGGGGCTGATAGTGTCTACTGTCTGCAGCCATGTGTCACTGCTTGACCATTCTCCCGAGGCCTTTATTTGCCAGTTGTATCTGCAGAACATCTCAGTGAGTGAAGCTCTACTTCTCCTTCCCTTCCTCCCCAGTTAACTGCTTAGAGATGAGAATTTCTAGTTGAGATGATTCAGTTTTGTCCTGCATGTCTAGTCTCTTTCTCTACACTTTTCATTTATCTTCAAAGCGTCATTCCTTTTTCTTCCTCCTTACTCCTACCTTGCTTTCTCCCTCTGTAGCTCTCCAAACTCTCTCACCACAGCAGCAGTGTTTCACTTTACTCAAATTCACCTTCGTAACTTGATTCACATTTTTCCTTTGAATAACTTAGCAATCTATTTCTCACTCCTTCCCACTCAACAGTTACCTTCTTGCCACTCCTACTGGCCAAACTCTCATAATTTGCCCAGTATATATGCAGAGCCAAAGTATCCAAGCACCAACAGAGCATGTTTGGGAGAGGTATCAATTTTGAATTTCAGTGAAATGAAGATGCAGAATTTACCATAGCAGAAAAGATCACTGTAGGCATTCCATAACCCACATTCTATGCCCTTCTTCTGAGGGACATTTTCATTTTTCTTATGGCATTACACCCAACCCTTCTGTCTTTATGCTCATTGCCATCTGCACTATCTTGACCTTACGTTCTCTATTTTATCTCAAGGTGATACCAGTTTCTGGTTTGGCTATGCCAATTGCATAAACATCAGACATCTAATACCCAGCGCTCCCACAAAACTTTGTTTTGTTTCACAAATAGGAAATGATCCAAACCAAAAGTCAATAAAAAAATCTGAGTTCTTTCCTAGAACTGTCTTCTTCTACAATGCTTTCACTGCAGTACGTCTGAGCAATGCATCAGTGAACTTTCAGATACCCTTGTGATTATTTAAGATGCAGACAGGATTCTGGTGATACTTCAAAGGTCAGCCTTGTCACCACAAGAAGTCCCTTAGGAGCAGATTTCATTCTCCAATATAGCTTTTGTAGGCAGATCTATCACATCAGATCGGCTCCTGGGGAGGTATTGCTTCTTTGACTGGACCCATTTGAAACTGCTGCCTCTCTCTGTGGGAGTACAGCTTTTTGTCTCCAGAAAATGAAAGAGTAAGTGAAATAAAATTAGACAACAGAGGAAGCAGCAGTGGCTTTCTTTTTATATCAATAACATGGGGTAACAAAGGATTCTGACCATGGAGAGCAATTTGGTAAGGAGACAGAAGAACAGAGCAGCCAGACTCTCCCTTTACACATGATGAACTCAGAGCCCCATCTTGCCAGTGAAACATGTTGTGGTTGCCTGAAGCAGACACCCGTGCTGCCACTTTCAGGACCTGCTTTCTCCCTGCTGCATTTTGAGCTCCCAATACCCCAAATCAGTCTTCACGTACCTCAGCTACAGCTAAAGCCTGAACATTTAAGATTGCCGATTCTGTAAACTCTGTATAGAAACCCTGTCTATTCTACAAGCCTACATGACATACAAGACTGTCAAGTGGTTACAACTGTTTCTTTGCCATATAACTGTGTTGTAAAGACAGAAAGGGCACCTTAATGCATCTTTGCTGCTGACAAAGAGATGTATCATCCCTTCCATCACACATTGGCATAAAGTGGTGCAGATAGATAAGCAACAACTCCTAATAGCAGTTCTGGCTTCATTCACACTGCCAGCAGTGGCTTCTGGCTATGGATTTACCCAACTAAAACATTCTCCTAGGTGTTACACAGGAGGAAAACAAAAAAGGGTAGGGAATATAGCCATCTCAGAAACTTTTCTCCCAGAAGCAGTCCATTCGCAAGATTTCAGGGAGGTAATTCAGGAATCCTGAGAGATTTCAATGCCAGAACAATATAACTAAATTTACTGATGTAACTTAGGTATCAGGAAAATTGTCACACATTAAAAGGCACTTTACAGGCAAAACCCCAGAGTGATCACAACCATGCGACAAGAGTGCTCTTGATGGCTGGCTTGTGTCAGTGATGGAAGAGATGAGTACACGCTAGCTCAGGTTTAATAAAATCCCCCTAACATATGCCTATCTTTATGCTGTATCATGTCTGTAAGTCAGAGGTTACGACAGCATTTCTTGTTATTAAACAGAAACAAGGCAGAAGACCAATGACTTTGAACATTTTTACCTTGAACCAAATATGCAACAGAGTGCATTAGCTTATGCAGGGTGGACTACAGGTGCCCTATTGATTTGACTGAAATGAAAAATATGCATGTAAGTATGCAAGAGATTATAAAACAGGCCTGAAATTCTTGCTTACACTAAAAAGCATTCCAGAAAAATTAGGGGATACAGCCATTCACGGGCATGAAGGACTTTTGTTCTATGCATTTACTCCTTTCCAGTAACACACAGAGCAGAAACATGTTCTACAACATCAGAGCATAGCACATACTTGTATGTGACATATCAAGTCAGTGTATCTGTCTTTAAAACTAAAGCTCTCCCAGTGTAAGTGTCTTGTCTGGGAAATTCCACTTGTATTTTCTGGTGGTAGAAGGGCTACCTGGGACTCTAAAGCTGGGAAAAAAAGAAAGCCCCATGCATAAACCACCCTGACAAGACAAGGGATTATTTGCTGAGCCACCACATTCTTCTTGAATCATGCAGCTAGCTTTTAGAGTCAGAGGCAAGAGTGAAGAGAACTTACTTCAAAGTTTCAGCAAGGAAAAAACTCTGCTGTACATCATCATATGTAGGAGATGAGGAATAGACATCCTTGACACCAGAAAAGCCACCGCTGACTCGGCAATACTTGTCAATTGCCTGCAAAAAGGAAGAGAAAAGGAGAATTTAATTGTAGAGCAAAATCTGGAAACATGAAAGGCTCAGGCTCGATCAACAAAGGGTCCATCCTATAAATTCATGTCTCTCAGTTTAAAGACAAGGGTGTTGTGCAGGACAGTATTGAACGCTTTGCACAAGTCCAGGCTGACAACATCAGCTGCTCTACCCCTATCCATCAGTTCTGTAGCCCCATCATAGAAGGCCACCAAATTGGTCAGGCAGGATTTGCCCTTAGTGAAGCCATGTTGGCTGTCACCAACCATACTGTACTCATCTTTAGGGACTGTTGATCTCATCGTATAAACTCCTCTAGCTGCTGTTCTCTCCCCACATATCCATCTCTTACACGTGCTCTTTTCCAGTTCCCCTTTATACAGTGGAAACTCTAGTTAGCTTGTGTGCTGGACTATAGGAGAGTTCTTTAATATTTACAGCTTTAGCTTAAATCCATAAACATTCCATGCAGAAACGGGCCAATGGATCCCAGCCATTCAGCTGCAACACAGTACTGCAAAAAGCACAATGGAAGAGGAGGAGACTGGAAAGAAGGCGTTAGTAGCTCAGAGGACCCCTCGCCTACACTTTCATTATTCCACTCACATGCACGACCTTACAGCACACAAAGATATCAGCCATTAAAACCAGCTCCAAAGAAACAACTCTGAAATGATTCACAGGTTATTTATGCTTCCCTGCTGCTCTAGCAGTGCTTCCTCAGCAGACGCCAACTCTTTTAATAGATTCATGCAGGGACAGAAAAGGCACAGTGATGAAGGAAAATATTTGGTTCAGGATGTCTGTCATTACCAGCTACAGAACACAGCTACATGTAGCTCAGTAATCTATGACTCTGCCCGTTAGCCTGTATGAAGTTTTTTCTGCATGGTGCTTTAGGACTAGATTTTAATTAATTCTGGTTTTTGCCAGTTATACTCAACAGACGCTGAGGGGAATCAAGGCAGGGGAACAGATAAGTTTTGAATGATGTCCCTTTTTAGGCAGAGAAAACAAATTCCATCAAACTTAACTCTTCAAGGTCCTTACTATAGCCTCTGTGTACTAGAAATACTGGGAAACAAAGGAGAATTTTCTATTGAATACAGACACAAAGAATGCTGGCACATGCCATTACTGAAATCTGGAGAAGAAGTGAAAAGACAACTGAGGAAGGTACCTAGGACAGTGAGTCACAGCACATCAGGTATTATAGCTAACCTCCTGCTGGTATGCAGGAGGTTACTTACTTACTTTCCACTCTCACCCTGTGGAAATGTGAGGTTGTTCATAGACCAAAGAATAATTCAGACAGTACAGAGTTCTTTCAAAGTTCTGAAGATTTAAAAATCTTTCTTAAAAGGAAGCAACAGACACTGGCAAAAGGATGTTACTGGAATGGCTGTGGCTCTAGAGCCTGAGCTTATGACGAGAAAGGTACAGTGTTCCCTGGCAAGCGGGAATCCTCACTGTAATTCCTTATCTCCAGTGGAGCTTTCTCCAGGTTCAGATGGCAATGCTCCCTTTCTGTTGTGACTTGAGCCTGAAAGGAAAAAGTGTCTGGATGAATTCTTTTCAGATGTGGTTACTGGTGCAGTCCAGGCTACACTGAGACTATTCACATGCTGGGATTTGGCTTGACCAGGTTTTTCTCTACAGTCTGGACAGAAAGGTGTATGCGACACACCTATCCCAACAGCATCATATGTGTGATGATCTCTCTGTCTGCATGCTCGTGCACAACACAATTGATGCTGGATATCACACGGTAGAAAGCTAGCAAAAAGGAAAAAAAGAAAGGAAAAGGAAAAAAGTAATTGCTTGGCTGACTTCTGCAGAATTAATGCATACGCTGCTTGTGGAACCATTTGCATGTTCCTTCCCACAAGTCCTACTGCTGCTAGGCAGTTGACATATGAATAAACAAGAGCCAAAGTGCTTTGCTTTCTAGGCAGGAAATGAAGGCCACCTCTTGTCACTATCCCCTTGTTTATAATACTGCAGAATGTGACCTTGCCTCTGCTCTGAGCGTAGCAAGATGGGGGGAAAGCTCCAATGGTTATAATCCTGCCAGAATTTCTAGCATGCAGTGTCTGACTTTGAAGGTGCTCCTCTGGTCAGTGACTCAGCAATCCCGACACCGCATGCCACAGGTCAGACAGGAGAAATTTGCAACTATGGTGGCAAAATCAACAGAAGGAACAAATGGTTCCCTTGTTAGGACACTGTCTCCTTCCCCTTCCAGAATTACATCCCCAGATGAGCATAGGAAACACAACTTGTTTATTCTGGACAGTGTAGTTAACAGCACTGAGATCACACTCTGCTCTGTACAGGTCTCATACTTGGGTAACTAAGTGTAAGACTGGTGAAGCTAGCAGGCTAGGAACCTGAAGAAAGGAAATGTGTGGTGTCTATTGATTCCGTCCCTCTCACAATTACGAAGTAGCCTTATATCTTCAGAAATTTCTCTTTGAGGAGGCAGCCTCTGGCTAGACCAGAGTCCATGACAGGTTGAGGATTTATCCTAGTTTATGAGAGATCCAGACACTGCAGGTAGTAGTAACGAACTGTAGAGGAAATGTTCTCTGAAAGACTGCTATACAGGTGTTCATTTACCAATGCATAAACAGACTGTCCCTGATTCAGAGGTGTACAACACTTAAGGACACTAGCTGAAAAGCTTGGTGCTGTAGACAAGCTATTTATAAATCACTTGAAATTTGTAGTGTTCTGCCTTCTCACAGGTCTCAGAGTACTTAATGTAGAGGCATCTGATTTGCCACCTAGATACTCTTCCACTCAAGAGCTGAAGACCACTCTCCTCGATAAAATGATGCTAATGTTACTGCACTCTAGAATACAGAGAAGTCCTAGATGACTGGAAGGGTATCAATGTAAAGCTACGATTATGTGGCATTGGCAGTCTGAATAATTTTAGGATAGCAGACCTGATGTTAGTTCCAAACAATTACAGAAACACGTAAAAAATATAGGAGAATAAAAGTACAACTGACACAAATCAGCATGATTTCACAGGAAACTATCCCGCTCACAGGCTTGCTCTCATTCTTTGAGGTCTACAGAATTGGCAGATAAAGGGAACTGCAGAGCCATAATAAACTTGACAAGGTTTTAAAGCAATTGACATGGTACCAAGAGATGTTAAGACAAAGCAGCACTACACCATAGCAATATCACTATCTTAATTTAAAACTGACTGACAGCGCTCTAAGAACACAGTGGCAATATAAAATCATCACCAAACAGAGCTGCTTCTCACAGAGATCCACGAGGAGAGGTCTGAAATTTTATCAACCACTACAACACTACTGCTGGCAAAAATGACACAGATAAATAACAGCAGTGTAATTTGTATTTAGCAACCGAGCCCAAACAAACTGAGTTTCATATAATCAGGCACACAACCATAAATCTAGCCAGAAACGCTGTCCAGATTTAGACCCAGATTAGTCTGGAAAGTTAAGACACAGAGACACTTCAAAGAATTCAGTGGCCACATGAGACAATTCAGTCTGAGTTCCTGCTAGGATATTGTGGCAGGTGCACACACAGGGATAGTAAACAGGAGCAGGAACATCATTTGACTTTTCCACAGGGCTGTGGGTAAAGTCAAAACTGGAATACGAAATCCTAAAACTCATTTTCACACAAGGATGATGAACTGGCGTGGGTGCAGACATGAGAAGAATATGTTTCACAGTGAGAGACAATGCAATTTGTTTGGCATCTTAAGTAGATGCAGTAGCAAGCTTATTACAATCTAGGAAAACTCTTTGGAAAGAAAACACAGAATCATAGAATCACAGAATCATAGAATAGTTTGGGTTGGAAAGGACCTTAAGATCATCCAGTTCCAACCCCCCTGACACAAGCAGGGACACCCCACACTAAACCATGCCACCCAAGGCTTTGTCCAACCTG
>JBCJKH010050437.1:0-18410 GCA_039877255.1 Loriculus beryllinus | reverse complement strand
CAAGATTCTATTTTTAACAAGTATTTCATCAACTGATAGCTACCAAGTTCCCAGACTTCCTTGTAAGCTGTATTTCACAGGAGTTGGTGAACTTTTTGCAACATGGGCTTCAGTACCATAAGAAGTATTTCATACCTTGTAGATCTCTTTAATATTGAATACCTTATTTTAGTGCAGAGTCTTTTTTTTTTCTTTTCTCATAGGAACAGTATAACCATAGTCATTCACATGAAGAAACCACTCATTCCATGGCAGCAGTTGTGTTCAAGTTGCCACAGATTAGGTAATGTATGCACATATGTGAGCACCCCTAAAAACCTTTTTCTTAACTGTGTTAGAAATAGGTATTTTCCATTTTCTAATGCCATCCTCCTCCCAGCTGTTGTGTCAGTGTTATTTCACCCCTGACTTTTCTAAATATTACAACATAAAGGAGGGTATTTCTGAATTTTTTTTATATATATATAAAATATATATCATAATATATATATGTCTGTATACATAGGCGTATATATCATTGCTATCCACTGAGTACTTCTGTATTTTCCAGTCGAAGAACACATATTCCCTCTCCATCTTTTTCTGAGTATAGTACATACTATAACTTAAATTGAAAGCAAAGTGGCTATTACAGACCAAGGGCAACAGCCAGCTTCAGGAACTTTGCCCTGAATTTGATCAGGTTCTGTAAAAGTGGGTGAAGTTTAATGCCAAGATATCCACCAAAGCATATCTTTATACACTGCCTGGCAAAAACAGTGTCTTAGACTTCAGAAACTAGAAATAAATCACATACATAATAAGCAACATTTTTTTAACATATCGAAATAATACCATGTAAGACTGTAACACAAACTCAAAATAAACCAAGAAAACATCTTTAAATGGAATTCCATTGACTACATACAAAGTGAATAGAGGTAACAGTGTTTCTTCTTAGCTTTCACAGAACTGGCCGAATGCCCGAATGCAAAGACTTGTGGTCAATGGCTCAATGTCCAGTCAGAAAACAGTAACGAGTGATGTCCCTCAGAGATCAGTGTTGGGACCTGTCTTGTTCAACATTTGTTGGCGACATGAACAGTGGGATTGAGTGCACCCTCAGCAAGTCTGCTGATGTCACCAAGCTGTGTGGTTTAGTTGACATACTGAAGGAAAGGAGTGCCATCCAGAGAGACCTTGACACGCTTGTTGTGAATGCTCCATCCCTGGTGGTGTTCAAGGCTGGGTTGGACAGAGCCTTGGGTGACACAGTTTAGTGCATGCTGTCCCTGCCCATGGCAGGGGGTTGGAACTAGATGATCTTCAGGTCCTTTCCAACCCTAACTATTCTATGATTCTGTAGTCCATTCTATGGTTCCCAGAAACAGACTACCTCTTATGATGCATTTAGCCTAATACCAGAAAGATTTTCTTCCATGAAGAGCTTTGTGGTACATGTCCTTGGAAGAATTTTATTTTTTTATCCAAAAGTTAGAGAAATAGTTACAGCCATCTTTTTATTCAAACTTGATTAAACATTTAAACATGCTTTAAAAAAGGAAGGCTGCACAAGGCAGCATGAAGTTGTCTAAGATTGCCTGTATGATTTGAGAGACATCCGAGTCATGATGCATGTTTGACACTAACTATAATCAAAATAAATCCACAACTAAGAAAATTGTATGGGCATAAATAGTAAGTAAAAGCTTTCAAACAACTGCACAAGAATAAGCATTTAACATTATAATGTAAATAAAAGTTATGACAGTTTGACATCATCTAGGCTGAACAAAAGCAGAAATATCATCAGCTTTTCAGACTTGATACTTAGATAGATAGTGATAACTTTCACATTTTAGAATCATAGAATAGTTAGAATTATAGAATAGAATTAAAGAATCATATTCTTTTTTATTCTATTCTATTTTTTGAACTTGAAGTCTATTCTAGAATAAACTTGAACTATTCTCTTCTAAATATTCTATTCTGGATAGAAATTTAGAATGGAATATAATTTTGCCTGGTTGTTCTGAGCACAAAACACAAAAAAACCCAAAACACACTTTCAATTTTAGTTTTTGAAATTACATGGGAAAGGGTAATTTTCTAAGAACATGGTTTTCTTTAGAAGTTTAATTTGTAATCATTAGCATAGTTGTAACCCTTCATAAAAGAACTTGCAAATTATCTGCAACCTCAGTTGTCCATGGATTAATTCCAAGTTTGCCACTCATTTTCTCTGTTTGAATTATTCCAAATGTGACAGCAAACCTCTCCCTAGTTCAGCAAAACTCGGTTTCAATTTGGTTTTGGATCACTCAAGTTAAGGCCTTTGTTATTTCCAGGAATCTGCTAAGTATAGCTTTAGACTGCAAAATTTAGTAATCTATTTTTACTCAGTCATCCAATATTCCTTAAAGCTTGCTCCCAGTAGAAGAGTAGTAAAGGAAATAATCAGCCAGAAATTGAAAACAGAATTTTATATATTGTGAACTATCATACCTAATCATCACTGTATGATTAGGAGGATAAATTAGTGTATTTGTGCAAAGAACAAAAATCTTACCAGGGTACAGTATTTCTATTCTTCCACTCAACTCCTACCACATTCTTGATGCTTGGGAAATTTGTGAAGAGGAAAAATTTAAGCTTTATATCTGTATATCTGCCTTACTGCAAAGTTCACTGTCCACAAACAATCTCTTTCATTTTTCCCCAAGGTCACACATTCCCAGAACATTGTGTCAAGTATCAGTGGAGGTGGAATAAAGGGGGTGAAGGTTTTTAGCACTGAAATGCTTAAATCCATCTGTAGTTTAATTATGTCTTGTATTTCCTCAGGGAAGAGTGAAATCCGAGATCAAAGTGAAGTTGGCCCTACTTTTTCAATTAAAAAAACCCTCCAGAAAGTACAAGTTTCCTGATTTAATGTTCAGCTGCCCAGTAACAGCACATTAAGACTGCAAGCCTGTCAAGATACTGATTTTATTTCCTTTTTTAATACTTTCTGGTTATTTTATTTATATGGAAAGCACAATTCAAAATACTTTATCTATTATATCTGGCTCAGTAAAATATAAAATGCACACATTTGTGAAAGACTGCCTGTCATAGGAAAGATAGGAAATGTTCTGAGTGTAAATAATTCATGTTAAATGATCTGATTATTTAGGCCAAATTCTGAAAATCTCTGGGATTAAATGTAGTCTCTTACTCCAGAAGGGTTCTAATTTAGGACAGCCAGAAATCAGTCCAACACTAATACTGTCTTTTCTCTAGATCAAATGTCATTAATGCAAATTTAATAAATTCCTATAACATTTACTTAGGAAATGGCACTCTACTGCTCCCAAACTATCTACCTTTAGAATAAGACATTTTTATATCTATAACAGACAACATCTAATTTACTTCATAAAGGAAATCAAATGTCTATGGGTAATAATTGCACCATTTACTAGTTTAATTAAATGCTTTAATTTGTGAGTGCCATTAACTTCCCTCAAGCAGTGATATAAGTACATAAGGCAGAGCACAAGGAAGCATGGAAGCTCCCAGGAACAGAACCTTATTACCTGGCCTTATAAATGGGCATTTTTTATTCTGCCACTTAAACACAGAAATACAAGAAAGCTCTCAAAATAGTGGTTTGGGGTTGGTTTTTTTTCCTTTTTTCTTTTTTTCTTTTTTCTGAAGACAGATGTGTATAAAACTCAGTGTGTTCTCCTTGCAGTCTGTAACTGGAGCCAGATCTTTTATGCATGTATATATACATTATATATATATATATATATATATTACTTAGCAGTCTCTTTAGTGACAATTTCTACAGTTCCCAGAATGTTTAGAAGCAAGCATTTCTTCAACATGTTTTTTATCTCTAACTAGCTAACTGGAAAAGGCAAAAGAAAAGCAAGTGTTTCCGGTAGTAGCCCAAACCAGACAACTTTAGAAAACCGCATAAAGTGTCATTGTATTGACCATAAAAGTGACTTATTCACACTGGCAGCCCAGGAAATGGAAATGCACTCACAAAAACAAAGAAGGGGAGGAGGGACAGCGAAGGATATAACTAAACAGAGGAATGAACAGCAGGAGGAGGAATGTGCTATTCAAAGGTTGAATTGAGCACAGAGTAAAATTAAAACGACCTAATTAAACAAGATAACAGCACTTCTGATACAAAATCAGACCCTCTAAGGTTCACTATACTTCAGAGGCAACATAATTGCTCTCTGATATCTAACTACTATAACAGTGATTTAGTTAGGCATACCTGCAGCATTGTCTCCCAGCTGGCAGAGTCAGTGAGCTCCCTTAGAAAATATTTGATTACATGGGCTATTCTGCAGCTGTTTGAAGAGAATCACGTTTTCTCATTTACTCTGGTGTAAGTATGAAGAATGAAATAAGCATCAATTCTATCACCTCTGCTCTGACGTAAACTGAACAAAGAATGATGTTACATGCCCTAGCTTTAGAAGTCTAAGCATCAGTGACGGTCTGTCATTCAAACTGACTTCTGCCAGGGCAAAGCCTAGCAGTGTCACAGCAACTTAATAAAAAGGGAAGCAGTCTACTGTGGATCAACAGCGTGCGAACATTACTGATTGATTGAAAGCACAAGATTTTGAAATCTCTCTCCCCATCCCAAGTCATCTCCCTCCTGTGCCCTACAAAAGCAGCCCTAATAGTCTGTATCAGTCCTGAGGCTAGAGACTCCATCAGATTCCTTTATCAGAACTTCAAAATTCCACCTTGTTACGAACGAATTATTGTTGGTAACCTATGTATCATCATTTGGCATAAATGTTGATTTGCTGCTGCACTATTCCAATGTCTTAAATTCTCAAGTGAAAGCTGGGAAGTGAAAACTGGGAAGTGAAAATTTAGAAAAACAAAGGTCTTTGTTAGCTTTTATGTTGAAATATTGTATGACCTGGTGTCAGTTTCAGATTTAAACTCCCATTCTGGTTCTGTTTTTATTAAGGTTGTAAATGCTGCTTTGAAACCACAACTAATAAGTGAAAACTTAGGTATGTTTTGAAATCAAAACAAAAAATCCTACCAACATTAATAAGCCTACCACAAGAACTTGTAGACCTCTCTTTCCTTTTTACTTTCCTTGTCAACTCCCTTCACTTTTGCTTGAAAACTGTTCTCCTTTTCCCAGCTTAGCTCCTGGACCTATTTAATTTTTTCTCCTAGTCAGCTAACACCTGGCACTGGGTACTTTTGCCACCTTGTCTTCAATCATGTTCTCTTGTGACAACAGCTCCAGACCCTAATTTCCTCCTCCACTGAGTTCCCGTTCTTACCTGGCTCAGTCTAGGCCTCACAGTCATGATATCCATCACCTGACAACTGGGAAATGGGTATATTCTGGGAGGCAGAGAGATCGTGAGAATATACCTTGGCAATAGTAGCCTGTAAGTAATTTTCCTAACAACTTGGTGCAGAGCACCTGATGCAACAGTTCATGTGAATTACAAACTCTGAAATGAAGAGTGACTCTTAAAAATTGCTGCACTTTTTATTGGAATACTGGATTTACCTACATCAAATCATGTAACTACTAGTGATACCTTGATGGAGAACTGCCCTGGGTTCGTACAGGCTGGGCTTAAAGCATGACAAGTATGACTAATGGTTTTGTAGCTACTTCTACTACCCATAAGGAAAAAAATCAAAAATAAAACACATGCCACATGATCCAACACTATCAGTTATCATAAAGGACCTACTGAGAGCATGATTTAAACTTCAGTTTCTACCTCAGAGAAGACTTACACAAACAGGAATAAAGAAGGAAGCCAATTATTTCTTTAGATGTGGCAAATCCGTTAGTCTGGCATGCAATAGCCCAGTTGAGGTAAATCTGTACTCCATGTATACAACCTGTTTTCACTGTGATATAGCTTTCAATAGGAAAAGGATATAGTTGTTTGCTCCTGCAAACATATTTTTAAATGTAGACTAAACCAAATGACTAGTTTACATAATTTCATAAATCTTATAAAACAAAACACCAAACCCACCACATTCAAAATTGTACTACTTGGACAGAAACTACCTGTTTGTAGCAAAAATATAGGCCATGTAAAGCTATTTTCAAACAGGAATACCTTCAGCATCCTAATAACAGCTACTCTCAGAGCACATAAACCACTATAAAACCAGCCAAGCAGCAATATTAGTTATGTGTTTACAAACACAGCACAGAAGTCCCAAATTTAGCATTATAAATCCTCCAGCCTTTTTTTCTAGCAGTTTGAACTGGAAAGGTATAGTGTATGCTCTTAATCTCAGCTGTGCCATAGTCATGTATTTAGAGGCCAATTAGTTTACCACAACCTTCTCTAATGGTAATTTCAGTGCTGTATGGTTGTTATCAAGCCAGCTGTGTGTAATTTCACATTGTACAGATGACTCGATTTCACTGAAGTGGAGCTATCAGTTACTGAAAATAGAACAGGCAGACACAGAAGAAAACTACCTGCCACACTAATTTTGACCATACCTATTAACCTTTTGTAAACTCATCACCACATAGCTCACATTTTGCATGTATACTAAACATCAAATCTGTTTCCTGGCTTTGACAAACAAGTTCAGAGCACCCTGTCTGTCTTCCTAGCTGGAGACACCATAAACATTTTTACTGCAGTTCATGTATGAGCTTTAGACCATCACACAGGTTAGAAATGCTGTAATTACCAGTAATCAGTGGGATTGCCCCCAGATTCAGGCTGCATCAGAATATTGCCCTGCAATTACTTAAAACCAACATAAAATAATGCTGGCATAGAAAAGAAAGGGTCATATACCCTTTATCTCCCACTGCTTATTCTAGTGGCAGTGCCAGCTTAAAGTTGGAGATGTCCCTGTTCATTTCAGGGAGATTGGCCTAGATGACCTTTGAAGGTCCCTTCCAATCCAAACTGTTCTATGGTTCTATAGTTCTATGATTCTGTGGACCTAAAGCATTCAGCAAACAAGTCTTAGAACGTAGAAAACTTCAGTTTCACCTTTCTACACTACCTTTTCTCTGACTGATGAAAGCATAAAACATTGTCCAGAGCCTCATTATGTTAAAGACTGTACAAATACAGAAAAAAAGATTGCTTTTCAGCCAAACTGGAAAATGTTTACAGAAAAAGCTTCTGCATCTCATAATACACTTCTGCAGACATTTCTGTGAAGCATAAAAACTGTACCAGCTAAATATTTCCTGCACAGAATACTTGTATTTCTAATTTACTTGCTGCAATTACTATTTTCAATATGATGGTTTTAAAATCAGTTCTTAAGGAATGCTCTAGTTTCTGGAAGAAGGTTGAACCTTCTTGTGCCCAGATCATTTCCTGAATTAACATGTTCAGATGCTTAGTTTTATTTTGTCAGTAAACAGTAAATCAAATTAACCAGTTAACTTCAGAGGTATACTTAGTTGTGACTGGAAGATAGCAACAATACTAAAGGAGGAAAATGAACAGCTGTATATACAACAACAGGAAATAATTAAGGAAACTGAACAAAGGAGTTGTGAGAGAAAATTAAAAGGACTGAAAATAAGCCTATTATTCCGTGAAATAACTATGAGAGGAAGGGAACCATACAATTTCCCATATGGCTTTGTTTCATTCTGTCCTCAGGGGCCCTCTGTCCCTATGGTAAAAAGCAGTTTCCTAAGAGAAACACACACAAGTAGGTAATTTGTCCCTGGTTTTTAAGACAGTCCTCCCAGCTCTCAATGTGAAGACCCCATCAGCTTCTCTTAGTTGTTAGAGAGAAAATATGACTGTTCAGAATGTAGGCCAAAGAGCATTAGTAAGTACTGGAGTTAGACATATTTTAAACAGATCAAAAATTGTGAGATATGAGAGTCATGTAATTCTTGAGGTTCCTAAGATCTATTGATGTTGTATTTTTGGGTTGTGATATATATTTTGTTGTTCCTGTAAACACGCTCTGACTCTAGCAGCCATTCCTACAACGTACTGAATGCGCAAGACTATAACGGTTACAAAAGCGCTTCAAGCAGCTATGAGTTTATTTTAAAATGCAGAAGAGAGTTATTGCCAGAATCACCTTTTTAAAGTAAATGCAGATGTTAAAGCAGATTCCCAGAATGTGGAGATGGTGTTGATGTCTTTTTTTCTAAGAGATTTAATATCCATGTTTCCAGAAATTATCCTGTGTTCTCTGCCCTAAAAATAACTCAAAATCCACAGTCAGAAGAATAGCGTAAAGGGTATCAGTGCCCCTCTACTTGAGAACAGCCTGAATCCTAGTATCTGCCTCTGTTTATACACTTAGAAGGGGTTTTGGAGAAACATGTAAACAGTCCTTGAAGCTAGATCTGGAATCCAGTAACTCTCTTTCTGTAACTGTGGGTCTGGTGTAGACAGAGGTAAGATTTTAGACTCGCTAAAGGCTCTGGACATGTTCTCTGAAAGCCTGTTAGGAAGTTCGTTCTTTTAAAACGTTATTTCCTAAACATTCACTCTTGGCGCACTTTTCCCTCCAGTCTCTTAAAATTTTATTTCTGACAGAATATCTGCGTCCTTTTTGTACACTCTCCCTCATCGCCCTGTAGGTCTGACCTAAACCCTAAATTAAATACCAACAATTTGTAAGGCTTTAACTTTAAACTTTCAAAATTAAGTGTCTGATGAGATTATGGATAAATTCAATGCCATTAGTTGTTCTATATATCCTGAGATAAGAAGGACATAAAACTTTAACTTACAATTATTCTCTATTTAGAATATTATCTGCAGGAATAACAACTGAGTTTTCATTAGCAATATCAGTAAATGTGGGCACTGCACAAAAAGGCTAAATACTTTAAAGGTCATGAAACTACTCTGGACAGCTGAAATAGATTAAATCTCCAGATTAAAAACTGTGCAATGCACAATGTAAGGATAAACATAAAGATTATGGAAAGTCAATTTAAAACACACTTAAAGTGGTGTGTTCCAGCATAAAAGTTAGCAAAATTTCAAAGAAATGGATTTCTCAAAGCAGTTGCCCACATGACTACCTTTTAATCAACCCTTTCATATGGGACACACTTGACAGGAGAAAAGGCCAGAGCAGAATGTGTTTTAATCATTTTTACCTCCTCACATTGCTCTGTGTGAATTTCAGACTAAGTCAACATGTTTAAAATTCTCAAATTCAGCTTAAACACATACATTTACTGTAGATCTCGGTATTTGCTGCATTAACAATCACAAGCTCTCTCCTAGTTGACATAAATAACAGGCAGAAGATAAAAAGCAGACAAGGTTTACAATTTTTCCCTAAGTATGTGCCTAGCACTTCCTACAGCTTGCCTTTGCTGTTCATATCTATACTGACAGCTGGGCTTCCTGTCTTTGCATCTGGCCATAAGACATTCAGGAAGTAAGGTTTATATCTTTACATGTTTTCCATGAAGTACTTTGATGACTAATTTCTAGGGTACTGAGTCACATACTTCTTTCACATACTGCTCTCCATCCAAATTATTATTGTTCTCCCTATTCCATTCTTCCCATTACACGTCTTTTCCTCATTTAAACTGCATTTAGATATTCTACAAATAGTTATTTAAATTTTAGCAAACTTTTTTTTTAATACAAGCTAGTATTTTTTAATTAATTATGTTTTTAATTACACAGCTACTAAAAATGATGTTTATGTCAATTCTTCCAAGTAAAATATGAAAACAAATCACCAATAATATTGGTTTTGGGGGAGTGGTGGTGAGGTGTTTGTTAAAGTGGCACCACTGTAAGCCTCATTCACTACCCTCCTCATTGTTTATAGTTTCTTGAGGATTTCAATATACATTGTGAGTAAAATTGGCATATAGTAAAATCAGGCTAATTTTATTCTCCTAAAATATTCTTGTACTTCTCAGTAACTGCTTCAAATGTTACTTATCAAATGCCTTAGAAGGATTTAAAATAACATGGCAGATGACTGCCTTAATCAAGCCTCCATATAAGCTACTGTAGAGGAGAAATTGTTTTTTAAAATAAAAGCTCTTTTCCAAACTCCAGCTATTGATCAAATTTAACGTATTTATCTTTAGGATGGCTTACTTTCAAAGAATTGTCTTGGAGCTCAAAATACCTTAGTCTGACATTCTGACAACAAAAGGTTAGTTTTATTAGTAATCATGAAAGTACATTAATTGTTCTACGGTTTCAAATTTACAGAGAAAAAAGTCTCCCTTTTTGCAGCATTCATTGCTGCACTTTGAATCTAAACATCTAACTCCTTCATCTACCACGTTCTAAAGAAAACATACCAGTAGGTACACCATTGTGCCAGCTAAAGGAAAAAAACCTCTCACATAAAACGAAGTCTGTACAAAGTACTCACCAAACGCCTAGCAACTGTTCTTGAAGAAAGAATTCCTGAATCAGTGCTGAATAGGATCCTCCCCTGCTAATTCACATTGAAGGGGTGTGGTGTAAAGCTACAAGGATTGCAACCTGATCTTCCTAGAGCAAGCTCTTGCTGGAGGATTAATCATCTGGTTGTTGTTCTTGCTCTTTTGTGTAGCACACGGGTTCACTCTGGATAGAAGTCAGGGATCTGCAGCAGCGGCAAGGACGTTTCCTGTTGAAAGTTTTCTGGTCTGCATTGTGGTTTAGAGCAGCTGTTTTCTGAACAGTACTAGTTAAAATGAAAAGCACTTTTAAAGAATGAGAAACAGTCTCATCCTTTAAAAGCGTAAGATATTATGTTATTCATTATACCTTTCGGGCTTTGATATGGCTCATGAGGATGCCATACTCATTGCCTATTTAAGAGAAATAGGTTGTGGCTTACTTTTGGGCTTGGTTTTGTCTGTTTTTAAATAAAGCCATGCTACTCAGTCTTGATCTGGGCTGTATTCATCACAGTACCTGGAGCTGAACTACAAAAGCTATTCTGCCTTCAGCTAGAATATAACATCTATTTATGAATCATGATAGTATGTGCTAAAACTAAAGTTAATCATCATTAAAGTACCATGGCTGGAGACAGCGAAGAGACTCCAACAGTAAGACTGAGAGACCTTGTAACTTGTGACTGTAGAGACACATGACCAGAATCTTAGTCCTGGAAACTAAGGATGAGAATTTCCCAGTGAATTAAACGGTAACAGACAGAAGTAACAGCTGAAGAACAGTAACTTACACAATTAGTAACTCTAACTTAATTGCAGTTATTTCTGATCAAAGACAAAAAGGTGAGTTAAATTACTTTCATTAGAGATCTATAATCATCTGTCCATCACCATCCTGAAATAGACTCGAAGTTTCTCACAGTCAGTTAACAGATTAATAATCTCTGAAAAAAACAGAAGTGCTCCTGGCAGCTTCTTAAATCTCCTGTCTGCTATTCCTGACTGTAAGAATGTGTGTAATAATTTTCAGGGCAAAGTCAGTAGTCAGCTGACTCTGCCCTCTGTTAACCAGGTCAATATTCAAACGGATTAGTCCTCCTGAAATGGCTAGAAGCACTCACAGAGGGGCGGTTTAAAATACTGGAGGTGGACTTCTACCATACTTACCACCAACTCCCTCCTCAGATAAACCAAGGAGCAAACCAGTCAAGGAGAAGTCAGTTAAAAGGAAATGGCTGGTCTGAGATTTGTGCAACATCAACACTCTGAAAAATGTATTTTGGGTGTCCATGTGTTACGAATTAGTATGTATCAGTGCTATCCATAAATCCCCTTGAGGGTCATAAGTAAGACAGCCCAAAACAGATGTACTAAAATGACATAATAATTTAAAGAAATCTTAGTCTGTATTTGTGTTACCTCACTTCCTCAGTGAGGGTGCGACATTGCTTGGTCAACAACAGAGGTGTTGATGTTTTGTTGCCCCCTACTGATGTTGCTTCCTTTCTGCACTGCTTAGTTCTGTAAGAATTTTCATAGAGGCAAGAGCTTTCTGTCTCTTGCCTTCAGCAATCATAGCTTAATGCTTCTGCTTAGTGCTTGAACTAGAAGAAAGAGCATGAATATTTCTGAATCCCCGTAAGGAACCAGATAGCAAGCTTACAGGAAAAATACCCACCATCATAGTCTGCTTGCTGCAGTGATTTTAAAGTCAGAGCTAATATGTAGCAAACACTGTCACCATACAGGGCAAAGCTCCCAAGGACTTTTTTCTTAACACAGACACTTACACAGTGCAAGGTTGTTGCTCTTGCAAAATTTCCAAAAGCACTGAAAGTTGCTGTTTCCCATATACAATGGCACAACACAGTGAACATTTACAGGAGGGGATGGTCACCTACCTACCACAGACTCCATGTTTGCACTAGAAATAGTCAGTTTTGTAGTTAAGTAAGTGTTACATTCTCTTAAAATTAGCTGATCTTTTTGAGGCCACTGAAGTGTATGCCTTCTTTTCCAGCTGAGGACATCTGCATGTTGATGACATAAAATTTCAAAACTTCAACCAGGTTCTAAAAGAAGAACCTAACTTCCTGTCCTGGTTTTGACTGGGATAGTTTTCTCCCTATTACCTGGGACAGTGCTGTGATTTGCCTTTAGTTTGATAATAATGTAAGACTTTTGCAAAATGGCAGTATTGCTGATTTATATCTGTTGTATTATTTTTATCATGGTATTTATAGCATTTAATATTTAAAACCCACCTAAAAATACATGAAAAGAAGTGAAAGTAAAGGATCTTCTCTAGAGAAAGGAGAACTAGAACCTAACAGGTGGCCCTTGAAGACCTGTCTCTATACACTTCTCTTTTTTCCCCTTATTGTTCCTCTTTGCTGTTTTTACATAAAAACCATGGCTATCCCATGTCCTCTAAAGACTAAAATGAGATTGCACAGAGAGGGTGATTATTGTTGCTGATAGCAGAATTTTTAGGTAATATAATGCGGAACCTCTAAAAACACAGGCTTTATTTCTGTCTTCACTTCAAAGCTGGTAGAACCTTTAAATAATAGAGTAAGGCATGTTACTAAGGCTGTGTTGTGGTTTAAAGCCCATTCAATAACTCAGAACTATGCAGCTGCTTGCTCACTCCCCCCTTTTGACAGCTTGGGCCACTGACTACTGAATTTCCACTTTCCTCTTTATTGAAAGTCATAATCACGTACTCTTAGGACTATAAGGAGAAACACAGAAATGTAATGGTCTGAAAATGAGATGTTAGTCATTGAAGACACCCTGAGCTCAGGGAATTGCAGACTGATGGAAATGTAGGAACATTTTTAAAGGGGAACAAATCAAGTTTATCATGGTTTGCACCCAAATTTATCACAGATGTCGTGTGCTTTTCTGCTTTGAAAGTCAAATATTTAGCAAGGCTAAATCTATCTTTCTGATTTCATAAACCCAGCTGCCTTTTGTTGAGCAACTTGAAATTAAACTTCTGTTTTGCCCAGCAAAATTACACTGGTTCTACAATGTAACAAGCTGTGCTTGTTCCTGGAGAAAGTTTCTATTCTTCAGTTATCCTTCCTTGAAATCCAGGACTAAAAAAAAGCTCTCATTTTATTTTAAAAATTATTCTTTTCTTTAACGTGAACACTCTTTATCTTCTTGGATCACACGGAAATCCAGTACTGGCATACTAGCAGAATATAACATTACTTTGTAGATACCAGACTAAGGGGGGGACTAAATAAACAGTGCTCTTAGTAATTTGAGAACTGCTTAAAACAAGCACAGAAAAGCAATGCAGTTGTGATTAGGGCTTAAATGTTTGGTCTTTTCCTGGTGTCACTATCAAACTGTTGCCTCATTATCAGACAAAGAGCTGTGATAAACTCATTTCTTATATACTTATTTCTTCATTTATCAAATTCTTAACAGTAAACAAATGGGAAACTTGTACCATACTTAGAAGTTGAAATCCTAAATAATTAGTTGCTATTGCTCTCTTTTTGAAAACTCCAGAGACAAGCTACTTCTGTAGTATGGTTTCTGTAATCAGAATACAGAGCATATGATGTAACATTTTGAATAATGTGGTGATTTCAAGACTCAGTTCCAATCAAAAAACCTTTTGGATAGCTGAGGAAATGATGGCATCAGGTCAGTACTAGATGCCACCCATTTTCAGAGCCAGAAGCTATATGAGGTTTGGACTCACGGTGACTTCAACTGAAACAGAGTAAGGGACTTACATAAAAGCGTGGTAACCATTTTGTCATCTTCCCTACGCAAGAAAAGTTTCTGAATTCTTTTTGGTCTTTTTATTTCATTAATCTGGTAAAAATGGAAAGAACTTTCCATCATACAGCTGCATTTAGATCTGAGATAGATCATATCTGAAGCAAAACATAATAGAAGTTATTAACTGAATTCTGTTGTTACTGTTAAAAAAGATGTGAAAGGCTGCTTAGTCTTGTTAAGCAAATAGCCTCACTGGACAAAGCACTTGTTTTAAAACAATTTATTCCTGACTTGGCTCAGCAAATGTCTAAGTCTGAAATAGATATGGGTTAATTAAACATTTCTATATTTTTTCTGGATTATTGTGTTTTTTCATTCTCATGCAGGGTCTATTTATGCTCTTGCTGAGACCAGTGTTTCACTAAGGATCTTAGTAAATAAATCTCCCTTTTCCACCCATGTCCTATAGTACTCATTCCAAATGCAGATGGTGTCTAGAACTAACCGGCTTAGTCACTGGATGTCACTGTTGCAGCACTAAGAGCTTAGCTATTTTAGCTGGAAAAAGGAGGCAAGTATACTTGTGTGTATTTTATCCATTCATTATTGTTATTAAAGGGTTCAATTCCTGCTCAGGTTGAAGTCAATGTGAATTTTATTGTAGGTTGAATATTCAAAGAGTTCAGGCCTGAAGATAACTTATGCTTTCAGTGGAGACTATTCTACCTGTGGCTTTTAAGTTTTAAAAATCTGTTTCTCTTTAAATGAAAAATGTGTCCTTTCTTAGTTTTTTGTTTCTGCTGCTCTAATAGCAGTTTAATTTCTGAATACATTTTCATATATACACAATGTACATCATTCTGGTGCTACATACATACACATATATATACACAAGTACTAGAATTACATACATATTTATGTATATACATGCACATATAGCATCAACATATGATTTTTAAAAACTTTACAAAATAATTTTCTTGGCAGGTTCATATAAGCAATCCATTTAAATGATTAGTTATTGCAAAAGTAAAACACCTACTCTTCGCCTTAACAAGCCTGAGGGAAAGCTAAATATCAAGAGAAACTAATCTACATGCTCACAGTTTTGCAAATTTAATAACTTAAGCATGTGAGTAAATAGCTTAAAAAGTCAGAGTCAAACTTCTTACAGGGGTTTTCCAAAACTCCTTGAAATTTATGAAGTCAGCACCGAAGTTATCAACTCGAAATATACTATCGTAGTATTATTTAACAGTTTCCAGCTCTTGTGTAAATGAAACAAAATGAAAATAAATGGAACCTGGTTTTAAATAGACACCCACCAAACAAGCAGAATTGGACTTTCTACTGATTTCTGAGAAAGCATGCCTGTACTTCCTTCGTCTTGACAAATGATGAATAGAAATGAAAGCTGTTTTCTCTCTAGTGAATTTGGCTGGGAGACACTAGTTACGGATACTTCTATGAACAGAACCAAGGTCACCTATGCCATTTGGGTTTTGATATGCCAGTTTCACACAGGTTGAATCCTCCTCTATGTTATAGCTGGGGAATAAATGAAGAAGGTACAGGAGATGCTCAAACCATGACATAAGGAACAACAATAGGAGTTTCACAATATGCTTTCAGAAAAGTATTTTGAGGATTTGAATAAGTGAAAGAGATGGCAACCGAGGACACCACTATCCATTGCCAGTTCTGGGAAGTCTAAGCTAGTAATGAAGCCTTTACCAGCAGATATGCAAAACCTGTACCCACCCCTTAGCCCCTGCTGCTGCAGAGTCAGACCTGCTTCCTTCTGTTCACTCTACCTCAACACTGTGCTGTACACTTTTGCCAGCAGTGCATTTCAGTATCCTTGCTCCTGTTGTCATTTCTGATCTATCACCTGCTGACTCCTAATGTCTAAACCAGAAACAGGAAGGCAATCCAAGCACATAAGCAGGAAACCAGTTTCCCAGCCCTAATGGGCTGCTAAAAAAAGAAAAGAAAGCATTACCAGCTACTGCAAGAAAGACCTCCCTGAGGCTGGCTGCTTCCTCACCAACTTGCTGGCTTATAGCCTGCCAAGTGTGTATTTGGGGAGGAAGAGACTTCTCTAGGAGATATAGAGAGGGCAAAGGTTTGGGAGGTGCTGCATAAGCTTTGGCTGTCTTTAACTGCTATCCAGTATCTAAGACATTTCTAAAGTGAGCAAGCTCTGAAAGTGCTCTTAAAAGAAGGCATTAGGAAACTAAAACCAGCCAGTTGCTCCTGTGTGACAGTTATTGATGTGCACATGCTTACGAGGGAATGGAGGACAATTATTTACAGTGTTCACAACCCTTAGAAGGTAGAGAACAATTATCTGTCCTTTGGCATGTTCCCGCTCTCCAAGAAGCTGGGAACAATATGTGTTTCTTTCCCAGAAGACAGAATGTTAATCCATCTTCATGTTGCCTAGTAGTAAGAAAAAAATATTATTCTTCCAGTATTATTATTTTTTCCAGTAATAAAGAATAAGAAATGATAAGCAGGTTAGATACAGGCAGGCAGTCTAAATATCAGTCTATATTTCAAGAAAGGCCGAAGTACTGGAGTCAAACTTGAAGAAAACAAAGCATGTTCGAAGTCCAGTATCATACAGTTTCAGATAAAAGATTTTGTACACTGAAATACTGAAGCTCATTATGCGGTACCTACAAGTTGCATGTCACAGGTCTAGTGAGACTGCTTCTAAACTCATTAAGTAAGACCAACCTTAGATGACATCAAATTATTCAATGGTAATGTTATTTGCTCCTTTCTTTTGTAGCAAAATGACTTCAACTAATACACTGGATTCAAGACATCCCTTATGTGCAACAGTTTCATGATGCACACACAAAGTGATGTGATGCAACAAAAATCCAAAACAAATACTTTGCAAGGAATTTGTCTGTCTCAGGAGATAGGAAATGGAACATAATGCCTTTCACAAGAGTTTTCCGTTTGGGCTTGATTGTTTCAAAATGAAGAACAAACATCTGGGATGCTGACCAGCCAAAATCACTTAAGTGTGTGCCTAAAGGAAGTGTCTTTAAAAACAGAAAAACTCATAACAGGTTGCTACAGAAAATTGTTCTTACTGCTGCATTCTTCTCATCTAGGAAATTCAGACAAGTTGCTCTGGTGAGTTAAGTGGATGAAAGAATCAAATGAAACTGAATCCACTCTAGTTCTTTAATAGAATTCATGACAGTTCAGGTGAAAAATCTACTAATAATATTACCAGAGGACAAGTCAGGTGCGAAAGTGAGAGTGAAGTCTGAGGAAGACTGACAACAATGTGATCCTCACTCATTAAAAAAAACCCAGTATTTATAGGTGCTTCATGGGGACTAAGTATGTCCTCAGTACAGTGTAGCTCAGTGTGTACAGAATACACACAAAAGCTGTATTTACAATGTATGAAAATCTATGTGGCTTCTATGGAAAAATCTAAATTTAGTTTCCATAGAATCCTAGTTTGCTGAGTGGCAAATTTTAAAATGGCAAGAATATCCCTTTGCAATAGTGTGATCACCTTCCCTGAATTAGCCCATTTTAATAAGAAAACAGGTGAAGAAGGAGGATTTTTTTATGAAGCTCATGTGCTCTTAGTAAAAGAAGATTAATAATTACTCTGTATTTAATTTGATCCTCTACAATCTCTTTCCAGCACCGTAAAAATCTCCTCTAGATTCTGGCAGAAGCCTGACAGCTTATTTAATTTCTTTACAGCATGTGGGATCATAAGGGTGATATTTTTGTTTCCTTACGCTGCAAGGTAACAAAACCTGCCCTTAGTGAAGACACTGTAATACACATCCTCTGCTCTAATACATTAGGTAACTATTCTAATACAAGCTTATAAATTTATTGCACAGAAGAATTCTCATACAAACAAGTCGCAGTTGCTTACATCTGCGTTTCAAGTGAAACAAGGGGGGCACAAAATCACAAAACGGAAAATATAAACTTTTAGAATTTTAGAAAATCAATAGAGTGAGAAGATCTTGAAACAGAGTCCTTTAGGGTGCATTTTGGCATACTGGAAAGAATTTGGAGGGTCTCCTGGGGGCTTGGTAAATAAGAAAATGTTGGTAAAATATTGTAACTGATGGTGGCCTTTCTGTACTTTGGAAGATCAGAAAAAAATGGCTTAAAAATGGAACTCTGAACTATAATACATTGTTACAATTAATGCGGGTTTGAGGTGGCAAGGAAAATGGGATGAAGTAATGTATGTAGATATGTTTTTCACTTTAAGAAACCACCCAGAGTG
>JBCJKH010050436.1:0-10885 GCA_039877255.1 Loriculus beryllinus | reverse complement strand
CCATGGCTTGGAGCATCATCCCACATTACGGTAATTGCTTTGTGCTTTTGATTTTTGACAACATCACATTACTGCATCACTAAACTACCCCAAAACCCCGCACAAGTAGCATTATTCAGTCCTTACACATCCCAGCATAAACAACACTGAAAATAACAGATACTTGAAGTGCACACAAAAGATCTGATAAATGGACTGCAAATTGATTGACCGATAGTAAGGCTGTAAATAGGACTGATGAGGGCTGGTTTGCATCAAAAGCTTCAATACACCTCTGGAATTATACTGCCAGAGCCTGAGCTCTTAATCTAAATGTCAGTGTACCCAGAGAAAACTGGGCTGAGATTTTGTTGCAAAAAATCGTCCAATTATTAAGAATAAGTAACTTTAACCAGGAAATTACTGGATGTATAAATGATTGCAGTGAGGACAGTACATATTCTTTTCATTAGTCAAGTGTCAACACTCTCAGGGCTGTATATTTGGCTACACATCTTGCCAGCATGTGATGAGCTAGAGTCACATCTGACTTCCCCTAAATGGGTTTAGGAGTGGAATGGGTCCCCTGCCCAGAGCTGGAAGTAGATGGGTGTACTCTGGAACACACTGATGCTCTGAGGAGCAAAAGTCTGCATGTTGTGGTATTCCTTGTACCTCATGTATACCCCAGGAAAACATCAGAAGCAAGTATCTACTGGAAAAGATTAATTCCCTTGGTATTCAGTGACACCAGCTGTTGGCAAAATCCTGTTTGAGGAAAGTAGGACAGGCCACGAAGACCATGAAGAAAAACACTAACATATACCTATCAAAACATTTTTACCACGTTTAAAGTGCACTCAGCATAAAGAAATGTTCGTGCTTTTGATTGATTTGACAGAGACTGTTGGAACAAACAAGCAAACATACTGCAGAGTGGTGTCAGGTTGAAAGAGTTCTGTTATCTGCAACTACACTTGCTTTAAAAAGCCCTCACGTATTTCCATTACATTTCTTTTTCAGATGAGTTTTTGGTGCTGTATTTTTATAGCTCCTCTTTTTGATTTCCCATGTTCCACCTACTATTTTGGAACTTAGTGAAATGAGTAGAACACCATGAGACTGATTCAGACGAGACCTCTGCAAAAAAACAACGCTCGATGGTTTCCTCAGTATGCGAATAAAAATGTTTATAGAAAAGAACAGAATTAAACCTTCCTTCTAAGATTTGAGCCTAGGAAAGATAAAAAGAGCAGTGTAAGAATGATGCTGTACTTTCTAGTCCTTAGAAGGGGAATAGCTGACCTGGTTAGGTATCAAGAAAAGAGCAGGAGAGAGGGGATTAAGAACTTGAGTCTTCTAAGTTTGAATCCCAGCTCAGGTCGTGTAGGTCTGCAAAAAAAAACCAAACTTGATAGGAAATGCTTCCATGAAATGTGAAAACCATGTGTGATGTAGGAGATGGAAGGGAGCTGCCTCTAATGTGCCTCTCAGATCAGAAAAGCTTTAACCTTTATAAACTTTTTGTTAACATCACCGAGAAGCAATAAATTACAGCCCTGATTCCTTTACCCTTTCTCAGCTTTACTTCCTTACATCTGCATGGAGCTATATTTATCACTAGGTGATTTCTAAGCTCAAAGATAAAAGGTTTTTAAAAGGCAGAACCTAAGCAAGTATGTCCTATTTTCTGTAATGAGCATGAACTCAGTTGCTGTTACCTACTGAGCATGCTATTGAACCTCTAAGAGCCATCATTGCTAAGAATAGCAAACTTCCAGCCTGTCCTCATGTCATACAGTGCTGTAAAGTTCAGAGCTGCTTTCGGAGAGAAAAACTCAGAATGTCTTTGTCAGTACTGTTACTTTTTGGCTTTTTCTATTTCCAGGCTGGGGGTTCAGTATGGGAACCAAGTACCACTTCCACAGCTGGAGAGTCTTTGTACTTGTCTGCTCTCTGCCCTGTATTGCCTCCCTGGTGGCACTCAAATTCATGCCTGAAAGCCCACGGTTTTTGCTTGAGGTAAGATGATTCATCTGAATGTGGCAGTCTGATATCAGCAGAGGATAGCTGGTCCCTAATGCGTCACCCTCTGTCTGTCTTTGTTCCATCGAACATGCATAGCACAAGCTTAGACGCAAAAGGGTCTACACTAGCTCTGCAGATTGCTTAAACCCCAAAGATAAGTTCAGTCATGATGGTTAGTGGTTTACTGCCACATGTGGTACAGAAAGAAGGTGGGGAAGGCTGAGAATTTTGTAAGTCAAAGGCATTTTGAAAACATCTCACAGAGTTTGGGCATGTAACTAATGAATCCTGGTGGAAAAGCAAAGGGCAGAGTACATTTTACTGAGTAAAACATAAATCTCAGAAATCTTTCGCAACAATTATTCCCATTTCACAGATGTGAAATGTGGCAATCCCTAGTGCAAGTTAACCCTGCAAGTCTTTAGCAGAGGTGTGATTAGAGCCTGAAATCTCCTCATCCATCCCCTTTTCTTTTATCTGGTTTGAAAGCTCTGTTCCTGACTTCTTTCCTGACTCAGTCAGTTTTAGGGTAACTCATTTCTTCAGAACAGACAGGCTGCGCTCTGTGAATACTAACTGCTGTCAGCTCTTTGCCTTAACGCTGACAGTGCTGTACGTGTGCTTCTCCACTATACTGGACTTCTAGAATTGGTTTCTATGCTTTGGTGAATTACAGAGCTGGAAACTCCAACATCTGTTCTCCTTTCTTTGGTGCTTTCAGATAGGTAAACATGATGAAGCCTGGATGATCCTCAAGCAAGTTCATGACACCAACATGCGGGCCAAGGGCGAGCCAGAGAGGGTTTTCACAGTGAGTTTAACAAAGCCATCAGTATGTAAAAACTGGACATATCTTCCTCAGTGCAACGCAGCATCAGTTTACTCCTCCTTAAGGTTCTTCTAATGTAACCTCCCCTAGTAATCAGAAAAAAGACTTTAAGATACATTTTATGTATTTAAAGTTTGATATCTATCTGGTTTTATTTCAAGAATTAGTAAATCCTGTGAATTGCAGTGAGTACTCTTCATTTCTGGTGTTACTCTGTAGCATATAGACCAGTGAATCTCCAATTACATGCACAGGTAATTAGTCTGCTTTAAGAGACTAAAACCAAATAAAAGAGATATTAATCATGTGGGAGATCCGACTCACTCCTTTCTCCATTCTGGCTTCTAATCAAACTCTGATTAAACTTCACTTACCTTCTAATGAGCTTCCCAAACTCCACCTGCCTCATATCCAATATTTAACCTCTCCAAGGGAAAGTGAGATGAGTGGCTATTACTCATTAGTCTGCTGCTCGTTGTGAAAAAGGTCACACCAGTGGTCTTCGTTAATAGTAAAATCAGGTAAAAGGTCTACGCTGGGGTTAGGTGCAAATTACTGTTCTTCAGTTGTAAGCTCCCAGTTGGCCGGCCAGGGAATAGCTTTTGATTTATGCTTTTAGAGATGAGAGGATGTGTGCTCTTAAAGGATGGAGAAAAGGGGATATAGTTATATGTAAAATGACTTTTTAAGCAAGGAGAGCAGAGCTCCGTGCTTGAAATGATTGTCTTGAAACAGGGATCCTCAGAAGTGATCCTTCAAGAAAATTAAAGTTTAATATCTGTGCATGACAACTGTGTGCAGGTTCAGGTGGGTACTTAATGAGCATGGGTCGTTTTTAGGCTACTGGCCATTTGATTAATGTGAGCCTTGATAGCAAAGGAAAAACTTCTCTTTAAATCCCTACTTGGCTTTGTTGTCTGGCTGGCCAGTCCTGCTGCATGGTGGGAGGAAAAGAGGGCTGAAATTCAAACGTGTATGTATGTGTGTCCCTGGATATATATCTGTATCTCAAAGTATGGCACTGTGAGAGCCTGAGTTGAGCAGGAGAATGAAGGAGCAGCTGTACAACACCCATTAGTGTTCATTACTCCATCCAACAGTGTCATGACTGCTACAGCATGAGCTGATCTCAGCATCACACCTCGAGGTGTGGCGCACCGGCTGACTCAAGATGTACTGACATCCTCTGGCATGGGCAGGCAATCCGTGCAGCTGGTGTAGCACAAACTGTCAGATCCCATGTTTTTCTGATAGGCCAGAAGTTGTCAGTTTGTGGTGAGTCAGCTGGTGCCGGGACAGTTCCCAGATCTGACATTTAAACGGTGCCAGCAATAGATAGAGCTGAGCCAAGGCGCTCATTCATACATGGAGATTTATTCAGTAACTTTTCACCTCCTTCTCGTATTTACTAACAGATCTGGTTTCCCTGAATTTGTCCTTCATTTCAAGCTACTGAGCAAATATTTTTTGGGTCCTATTTTTAAAGTTTCTTGATCAGTCCAGTTCAGGGGCTCAGCGTTGAGAGTTCAGGCTGTTTTAGAGAAGTGAATTGATTGCGTGGTGTGGGCTCACTTGATGACAGGATGCATTTTCAGATGCTGAGATTCCCATCTACACATTCATTTGTCATAGCAGTTCTGCCAGTGGTACTTAAAAGGTGCTGAATGAGAAATATTCCTACCAGTTGTCTTTAAAAAGATCCTGAGGGCACAGTTAGATGCAAATACAAGTGGCTGATCTTGGCAATAGCTTTTACTGTAATTGCCTGGTCCTAATTTCTAGTGAGAATCTAAGGCATAGAGAAATAATAAGGTAGCACACAGACACATTAGACAATAAATTGAGGTGGATGTGATGCACTGAAAATATTTCATGGAAGGAGAGAAAGAAAGGATGGAGGAATGGATGAAAGAAAGGATGGAGGAATGGATGAAAGAAAGGATGAAGGAATGGATGAAAGAAAGGAAGGAGGACTGGCTTATTTCTGTACTAAAATCTATTGAATCAGTTAGTTTATTTGTTAGTGATAACATTCAAGGAAAAGATAGTATGGGATATCAGGGGGAATCATTGCCCAAGGGACAGTGGAATTTAAATCCACTGAATATCAGCTGTAGAAACTTTAGTCAAATTTTTCTTTTCCCCTCCCCCAGGTTTCCTACATCAAAACTCCAAAGCAAGTGGATGAATTTATTGAAATCCAGAGCTCAACAGGGACCTGGTACCAGCGGTGGATGGTCAGAATCTCAACTACTTTTAAACAGGTAAAGAGAAGAAAAAACATCCCACAAGGGCTTTTGAGCTTCTTGAGGCTCCAGTGCCTCATTGCTTCAGGTCATTGTGTCTTGAAACTCTGATTCTCACTTAAGAATATCTCCTGGTGCCTGCAAAGGGCTGTAATCTGGTTGCACTTTCAATGCAGATGGGTGCATCTGCAAATTTGCCACGCTGACACCCGGGGCTCAAAATGCCCCTGTGAGCATCACAGTAGTCCTGCTGTGCAGATCTTCCAGGACAAGTGCCAGGCATTGCCTCTTGTGAACAGATAAATATCGATTTCCTCTCCCTCAAGCTGAAACGAATTTACCACCCACAGTGGATTCAGAAGAGTGTTTGCACCTTGTTCCTGCTGAGGCTGAGTTTCTAACAAGGTTATATTGTCTCTTCTGCTAATTTAACCTGTCACACATGCTATGCTGCTTACCTACGCCCATGCAAAACTTGGTGGAAAGTCTTGCTAGATATAGCATAGGAAGATGAGCTTAAAGTCAAAGAGAGTCTTATTTAATAGCAATAGAGGTGCTATACTATTACTATATTTATGTAGCAAGTTAAGAGCATTAGTTGCATTCCCTCATATTCTTGGCAGTATTTTCTGCAATAGGTCAAGATGAGCAGGTTTTGGTCTGCCTCCTGCTCTGCTTGGCTCCATCCTGGTCTAAGTTCATCTTATCCCTCCTAAAGGGCCAGCTGCATTTGGGTTTTTGCTCTTCAGTGAGCTCTGGAGCTTGATTTGAAAGCTTCCCTGAGACCATGCATGTATTTGAAAAGAGAATGTCAGAGGGTTTGAGAAAAGGCTCGCATCCACATTTACTGAAGCAACCTGAGAGAGACGCTGCATCACCCAGCTCAGCCCTGGTTGTGCACTCCAGCTCATCAGACAGGGTTCAGATCAAGCACCCTGGCACATAGCTGAATAAGTGATCTTTTTATAAGCCATTTGTCTTGGTAAATATAATTCTGAACAAACACTGAGCCCTTTGTAAGCCCTTTTTACTGACATTAGATTTATGACACTCAGAGTCTGCTAGGCGTGTCCTTGCAGCTCATTCTTTCTTGTGTATTTGTAGGTCTGGGACAACGTGCTATATTGTTTAACAGCCCAGTACAGGATGAACACACTGATGCTGGCTGTGGTTTGGTTTACAATGGCCTTAAGGTAAGATACTTCCTTAACTCAATGTGCTTCTGAGATATGCTGAGTGTTTAGAGCAGGGAGACACTTTGGTTGGTCCTGTGTCAGAGCTAAGCAAGAGAGTGCTAAGAGTTTGTGTCAGAAATGCATTTGCATTAGGTGTTTAACAAGTTTACACGGTATGAAGTAGATCGTTGTATCTTGTATCCCTAATGTATGTCTCCCATCCTACTACAGTTACTATGGCCTTATTGTCTGGTTCCCTGATATGATCCGGTATCTCCAAGAAGAGGCATATGAATCCCGAGTGAAGGTCTTTGATGAGGAAGAAGTGTCACATTTCACCTTTAATTTCACTCTGGAAAACCAGATCCATAGAAATGGGGAATACAGAAATGATAAGTAAGTGAACAGAACTTGGCTTGATGCATGTGAACTGAAATTCATTTCTAGATAACTTTTAGATAGAAAGATTTTTTTCCACCCCCTTGTAAATCTGTTGTTCTTTTGGACACACAGCCTATACCTCTCAAATTCCAAAGGTGGTTTTCCACAGACCAAATATCCTTTTTATCCTGGTTTTCACACCCTCTGCATCAGCCACTCCATCTCCAGATCCAAAGGGATGCCTATGAGGAGTCCTGATTCCAGCAGCCCTGCCCTGGGAGCAGGGCCGTGAGTGCCCCGGCTGTGCTGGGGATGCTGAGGTGATTTCTCTTTCCTTAGCACACACTGACATCTACTGGTTTTGGGCAGCAGAGCTCATCACTTGCAACGAAACTGCTGCATTGCCTAAAGAAAAAGCTATTTTCTCTTGAAGTCCTTGATATGACTTCTCCTGCTCTCCATCTTACAGCCCATTAGTGCATGCTATGTCGTGGTCAGTTGTACTGGTGTGCTTCTCCCACACACGCCAGCATCTCCCCACAGAATGAGTGTGTCACCTTCTCTTTTAGTGTTCTAAAGTCAGTGAAGTTGGTCTTGCAGAACAATAGTGTTCTTCTCCTTTTCTTCTATTTGGTCTGGGCCTATTGGTGTTTTCTTTTGCATCCAGCCTAGACCAAACCCCTGTAGTGATTCCACACTATCACTATAGTGGTTCCACACCACTATAAATACTAGTGATTCATAGCAGGCTATTATTACTCTTCTAAATATCAATAAAATGGGTGTGAAAATACCCCTGTGTAAACTCAGTGGAGATGCCATTGCCCCAGGCTACATTGGGCATTTCTCCAGCTGCCTTGCATTATGTGAGGAGGTCCCACTGCATGTTCAATGTTACACAAAACATGCATTGTTTTAATCTTCACAGATGAAACCATACCTCATTATCCAACCAGGTTGTTCGTCTTCTCTCAGAAAGGATTTTCTCAATTTCCTTGGTATATATCTGATAGACGTTGGTGGGGGACCCTAGCATGTGTCCCCATGTTCTTCCAGAGACATTCTCTGCAGCAGGAGCTGTGTTTGATTGTGCAAACCTAGCCCTCTATGGGTATACTCCCCTGCCTATCAAGCAGCCAAACGAATTATAGTAAGAAGTAGATGGTGGTGAAGTTCAGGGATTGGGGACCCTTATCTTATGCTCATAGAAGTTGCTTAGTTTAACTGACTTCATTGAGAATTAAGGATGTTCAGCATCATGGAGGATGAAGACAAAACTACGTGCATCACTGCATCCTGCCTTGGTCCTCTCCAATTCAAAAACTCAAAACCTGGTGAAGTTACACTCCAGTAATACCCATACCACATCTCAGTATGATTTATAGCTGTGTTTTCCCTCCAGCCCTTGGCTGTGAGATAAAACTCCATTGAACACTAGACCATTGCTACGTGACTCTTTTGAAGATGGACATTAAGAAATCAAACTGCAGGAAAGGGGGCTTTTAGCAGCCTTTGGGAATAAATACATCACTGGCTGTTACTGAGCAAATGCAGAACAGCTGAAGTTTTGCTGTAACCTCTAAGACCTTCTACACGGAGCAAAAGACTTGAACAGTCTTCTTGTGGTGTTCTGTGCATTAGTAATATCTGTTAGTAACTTCAGTTAAGAAACCCTGCAGTGCTCCTTTACTGGTGTAAAGAGCCATCATGCTACACTGCATTGTAAGTGCCCATTTCAATTAGGTTTCTGGGTAGATGTTAGAAGGTGACAGGTATATGTTATTTGGTGACAGTTGTGGCCTCTTTAAATACGGCAATAATGGTTGTTCTTAATAGCTCTTCCACCAATGCCTGTGTGTTAACTAATACATCTTCTCAGTGTCCCTGCAGAGTTTCACAGGTAAATCAATATTGTGTCATCCTTCAGGCAGGCAGGTCAGACATGTCAAGCTTCCCATCAGAGGAGGAATCAATCACCTGACACAGCTGATTATTTTTAGTGTAATCTGTTTTCATTACACGATAAGCAATAGTGCTCAAACAGAGATGGTTACAAGCAGAACTCAATCTTCCCACTCTCTAGAAACATTTTTTGCTTAAAAATCACTTCAAGCTTAACCAACTGTCAGAAGCCTTTCACCAAAGGGCTTAATGGGCTCCCGACAATGCCTGGTTTTATTTATGCTGGAGGAAGAGGCAGAATAAAGAAAGCAGCAAGGTCAGCTCACAAAGAGAATGCCATGCACTGAGTGAAATATGTCTTCTTCAGATGGACTTGTACTGAATGTGAGAGGATTTCTGTCCACTCAGCCCTAGAAGCATATTAAAGGTCCGTCTCTCTTTGAAAAAAACCAAGCCCTTTTCAAACCCTTTTCTCTTACTAAAATACAAAATATGTAGGTATGCAGTTGCAAGGACAGTTACACATTCAAGCAACACCTCTCCTGTACATACCCCTAGAAATTGCCGTTATTCTCTGTCTTTTCAAACACCCCTCACATGCTGTACAGTGTAGAAAATATCTTAAAGCACAGAGTGAAGTTCTGTTTCCTGCTCACAGATTTATTGGCATGAAGTTCAAGGAAGTGAGATTTGAGCATTCATTGTTTGAGGACTGCTACTTCGAGGATGTGACGTCCAGCGAGACCTTCTTTGAAAACTGCACCATCATCTCTACTGTCTTTTATAATACTGGTAATGGGATTCCTGCTATGGTCTCCTCTCCATTCCTACTAATCAAGCACTGTTTTATAACACTCCAGGAAAAAGGATGATAGGGATCTGTGGGTTTGTGTGTGTGCTGGGTGACGAGAGTGACGATGCAAAAAAGAGGGTGATGTGTTTGGAAGGAGTTTTCAGGTTGCTCCATTGGTGTTTTTAACCACATGGCTTCTGGTGTCATTGGCTGCCGCACTGGAAATGCGAAAGACTGGGTTCAGGCTTTGGTAGGTTAGAGTAATGGCAAAACGTTGAGCACTTTGGCAGCTCAATTGAACAAAGACAGCTTAAAATACAACTTTAGCCAACCTGTGTTTGGTCTTAAGTAGTGTAGCATTTATTAATCTATCCTGAGATCAGTCAGGCAGGATTAAGACTTTGCCGCTTTCCCTCACAGATCTCTATGAACACAAATTCATCAACTGCAGGCTCATAAACAGCACGTTTATGAAGGAGAAGGAAGGCTGCCATCTGGACTTCGAGGAGGACAATGATTTCCTGATCTACCTGGTCAGCTTCCTGGGCAGCCTGTCTGTGCTGCCAGGCAACATCATCTCTGCATTACTCATGGACAAAATAGGGAGGATAAAGATGATTGGTGAGTGGGGATGGTGGATGCATGGAGCAGGTCATGACTCTGCAAAGAGCCAAGGTTGTTGTGAGGGTCTCGCTACATCTGCACACACTGACGCAAGCAGAGATGGTTCCGGTGAGGATGCCTTCTCCCAATATCAAATGCAGCAGAAGGGTCAAAAGGCTTGAGGGTGAGGCAAGGGATTTACTCTGGCAGTGAGCAAGTTACCTGCTCCCCATCTTCTCACCCTGCTTTCCTGTGTATCTGTGACATCCTCCTTTTTTATGTTAGCTTTTACGTCAAAGCCTGTATGTTTACCCAATGAACAGCACAACAGGGTCAGAACTGAAGCAGGACCCCTTTGTGTTGTTGAGTTGATGCTTGACATCCATAGCACTTTGTGTTAATAAGCCCTTTGCTTGTAGCAATGAATATTCACAAAGATTATTTGATGTGGCTGCTTGACAGCCCAGCAGTTCCCTCTTCTGGTTTTCTGATTTTCAAATGATTTTACAAACAGCTTCAGATAACATATGTTAGATTAAGTGACCGTGCCACAGTGAATCCCTTTAGCATTATGGGAATAAGTTATCACCTCACCAGCTTTATGATTACTTTGGGAATTTCTGGTATTGCTTCCCCCAAAGCTCAGACCTTGTTCTCCAGGTGCTATGGAAATCATGCCTTGAGAGACAGCCAAGTGAGTTTAATAAAATCAGTGATGTAGCTCAGGGGTAATGAGTGAATCGCTTTCTTGAGCTCACCTTTCTTCTGAAAACAAGGGGAAGTTTAGTTAGCCTTACCATCAGACAGGCTAAGGTAAGCAAGATGACCCCACCTGTGTGTCAGGAAGGCACCCTGAGTGTTCATGTAGTGAATTTGGAAAAGACCCTAACAAACCAGAGGGTCTATGGGAAATAAAGCAAGCCGAATGAGAATCAGATTGCCCACCCAG